>BLKR01003458.1:0-105000 GCA_011170035.1 Teleogryllus occipitalis | reverse complement strand
GTATGTTAGTTGCATCAGTCTAGCTAAGTCCCTGATGAATGCTCTTCTTAAATTAAACATCTTCTTTCCACGAACAGTTTAGTTGTATATTGAGTAATCAATCAGTGTTTATAGAAAGTATTTCAAAGGAGTGATTTAAGATGTTATTTCTTTGTTATCTGCATTTTCAAACATTGATGGAATATATTTTTGTAATAAGAGACATCTACTGTGGAGTTACACTGCACCAAAGTTGCAAGTAGATACTAAATAAATTCATGTATATTTCTTGCAACTTTTTTGCATTTTGTCAGAAAAAAAAATTTCATTAATTCTTACAGCTCATGTGGATAATGAAATGTATCTATCACGTTCTCTGGAACGTCTTGGAGGTGCTGCAATGAATAAAGATCAAGAACCAGATATTGGTGCTGCATTTATCAAGTTTGCTGTTGTTACTAAAGAGTTATCAGCATTAATGAAAACATTGGTATGTATAACAGTATTCTTGTGCCAAGGTTAATATGTTAGTCTATTTCTTTCCTAAGTATTTTTAAATTACTTGCCATTTAATATTATATAGCCCAGTTATATGTATTCAATTTCATTGCATTCATTACAGTACTAAATTTTAATAGAACAGCTTATGTTTTTCTTTTAGAACTCTGATTTATCTGTACTTCTCAAGCCAGTCATTTAATGTCATTTTATTTATTTGTTGAAATTTAGGAAATTGAAAATCTGAAAGTAGGCTATGCATTTTCTGTCTTTTGTAAATGGCATTGCTAAATGCAAAAATATGATATGTGACATGTGCAAATAACATCTCTGCTCACTACCAGAATTCTTGTAATGATTGAGCTCATATATTTGTTGAGTTTTCCTTTTTCTTGTTTTTTAGTTTTTTCTTCTCTTGATATTATGCCTAATTATGTGTTGTAGACTTGTCTTCTTGTAGTTCCTGTCAATTTACTGATACTTGCCTGTTCTAGATGTTTCTGTTACAATTTTCATGTTCTTCCAAAATTGTGTGGTATATCTAATTGCATACCTTCTCAAACTTATTTATTGCTTTTATTACAAGGAATACATATTAAAAGAATAAAAATTTTCTTTATTCTGATTAATACATGCATTTTATTCTGCAAAAGTACCATGATTAAACATGCTTCTATTGCAAGTGAACTAACATAAATATGCATTTTGGGGACTTTCAGATGCAGAATATAAACAACATTGTGATGTTCCCCTTGGACAGTTTACTGAAAGGTGAACTTCGTGGTGTTCGAGGTGATCTCAAACGGCCTTTTGATAAAGCTTGTCGAGACTATGAGGCCAAATATGCTAAAATTGAGAAAGAGAAGAAACAACAAGCAAAAGAGGCTGGACTCATTCGCTCTGAAGTTACATCAGCTGAGATAGCTGATGAAATGGAAAAAGAGCGAAGGGTCTTTCAACTACAGATGTGTGAGGTACATATTTTTAGTTCTTGGGTGTTATAAATATTTTGTTCATGTCCATCTCACTCAACCCGAAATATGTTGTAATTCTATTTTTGAGCCACCTTAATTTAATATTATGAATTTTTCAGTATCTCATTAAAGTAAATGAGATTAAAACGAAGAAAGGCATTGAATTGTTGCAGCATTTGGTAGAATACTACCACGCACAAACAAAGTAAGTTAGACAGGATTCCTTGTATTACTTTTTTGTAATATGTATGTGTTATACATGAAGTATTGTAATGCTGAAGCAAAAACCAGCGATTTCTCATGTGAAAAAATCATTTTGTGGGCCTCAGATGCCAAAAAAGAGAATAATTCTTGAACCTATTTTCAGTAAATAAATTCCTCTAATACGTTGTGTAGTTAGATTCCATTATGTTGTATACTTAAAAGTCCAGGATACTTAAAAATTGGTCTGCCAAAATGTCTGTCCATCTGTCTGTCTACCCATCTGTCCGTCTGTCTGTGAACAATGCCATAAAATGTTATAGCACCCAAACAATAGGCAGCATATTGTCCAAAACTGGTCTACCTTACTGATGTTTTGGCTTGTTGAATTAGAAACAGACATTTTGATTTCTGGGGATATTTACATGAAGCCTAAAGGCTAGTTTCAAAGTTTTCTCAAAAATGACTTCTTTTTTCTCTTTTCTTTCTTCCTTCTTTTTTCCTCTTTCTTCTTCTTCTTCTTCTTCTTCTTCTTCTTCTTCTTCTTCTTCTTCTTCTTCTTCTTCACTCCCACGTTCTCTCAGATAAAGTAGTAAGATTATAAAAACGGTGTAGGTCTTATTTTCGGTGAACTCTCTGAATTTTTGAAAATTGCAAAAGTTTTAAAAAATGCAAGGAAGTATGTGCCATTGTAGATCCTTTAGATAAATACAGATGTGTGCCATTTGATTAGCGTAATTTTCTTGGGATATTTCTCTTATTACAATTTTTTTTTGATTTTTGAAAACTGCAGTTTTACAAATCTTTCTTGTGTTTCTGCAGGAAGGTTATCTAGATGTATTTTTTATTTATATTGAAACATTGCCCACACACAATCTGCTTATAAAATTATTGGGCGTTTCGATGTAACCCGTTCCGAATTTATGTTTTAAACATGGGCGCCAGGAAAAGGTTACGTTAATATTATTAAAATTAATGCTCCAACCGTTATCTAAATAAAATCATTATCCTGCTAGCTGGGTCAATGGGTTTCGTTAGAAATAATTGCTATTACCTACCAATAGCCGATTATCCGATCTGCCATCTATACAGGGTCGCGAGGAATCTGAAAACAAATATATATTGTCTAGCTACTTATTAGCTGGAATTGGCCAAATGAAAATCGTTTGTTCTATTTCAAAAGAAACTTACGGTTTATTCTCAATGCCAGGCAAAAATATGACTTGAAAAATTTGTAACAAATAAAGAATGTTCTTTTGGTCATGAGCTCTTTCGAACCTTATCCTGCAGTACCTGTCTTCATGCGCACTTGAACAAGGGCGCCACGAAGAACCATTTTCCTCTTCTTCTCGGTGACGAGAATTCCAAAGTCCAAGTACCGGATTCTTCTCTCCTGCTCTTGCACAAATGTTGTCAAGTCACTGATCCTCACCGCCTCAAATACTTGTAGTTCTAATTTAATTTACTTCGCGAAAGTTCCCAGTTCTTTCTGATTACGCGACGAGAATGTTAAAGTTCAGCAAACTATTATTTACTCAAGATTAGTCCAAGTTCTGTTGCGTACAAATTCATTCAAATTCTAATTTCCGCATATTGCAAAAATATGCAGAGTCCCAACTTGTTGTAGATCTTATAAATTCTATCAGTCTGAAATTATTAGCTCACACATGAAAATTACAAGTTACACATTTTTACACAACAAATTATTCGAAGTCCATCATGTTATTTCATCCCGAGAAAATTTTAATTTCCCTTCGTCGCACTCAAGAATTACTCAAAGTCCAATAACTATTCACTCTCAAGAAAAATTTACAAGTTCCAATCTCACAAAATTAATCATCCGCGAGCGAGCACCACGACATATGTCAGAATGTGAAAATAATCTTTCTGTTCAGCCCTTCAAGACTCGGCCTATTTCTTTCTACTGTTTTTCACCAGAAACATTCGACGCACTTCCGTCGTGAATAGACTGTCTGTTCTCCTGGCCAATCCCTAAATTGATTACATAATCAACTAGCTATGCCCTAGACTGTGATTGCTTACTCTACCAATCCCTAAATTGTTTACTTGATCAGCTAGCCGTGCCCTCAGGTCCAATGCTAGAATGAAGTTTATTGACCTTGACAACAACGGCTGCCGTTGCTAGGGCGCCATATTTCTATTTGTTTATCCGTGTATATTTACCCCATTTCTGACAAATATTAGTAAATAAATGTGTGACATGTTGGTATGTCACAATATGGATTGCATAATCAAGAGAAGAGTGAAGGGAAGATTTTTGAAAAATATCGAATTTGAAATATAATAGTACATATATTATGATCTCGGCTTTTACATGGAATCTTTTATTTATTGAAAAAAGTTTGCAATTGCATAAAATTGAGTGAGCTGTATCTTCTTTCAAGTATAATATTTATTTACTTCAAAGAACACTTTGCTGATTTCTTAAAAATTGAATACGATAACAGAATGAATTGCACTAATTCTTGACGTAAATATTCATACACTGCATTGTTTTGAATATTACTTTGTTGCATCAATAGAAGAGTAAAAATTTTATGAAATGCCTCTTTAGTTATTTCCAGGATGGTCTTAAGACAATTGAGCACTTTGGCAGCTATGTGGCTGACTTATCAGTTAAGTTACAGAAGATTCGACAGAAACAGGACGAGGAACGTCGGCGTTTAGCCGAGTTGCGAACACTGCTACGTAGCTCACCAGGCTTAGATAAAGAGGTGAAATATTATTCTATTTTGTAATTGTGTCATTCCATTTCATTTTTCTATTTTGTAATTTTTACATTCCATTTGTTGGACACTAATATAAAACTCAGTTTCATCTCGGCAAAAGTAGACATTAATTTAAATTTGTGATATAAATTTGTACTTCTCTGAAGCAGGACAATAGTGATAGACTACTTGGGAGGTCATAAGGTCATTCCTTACCCATGAAAACCCCTAATTAAATTTCATCTGATATTATTATTTTTATATTTCTATCAAACGTTACCACAAACTGATGTTCTACTGTAATTTGTCAGCACTAGTTTTGATACATCATTGTTGTCAAAAGTTGCCGCCCTATAAAGTATCATAATTTTTCAATATTATTTTCATTATTTTGCCTGACCGGGATAAAAAATGAATGTTAAATAATTCATTATTAATTTTCAGTCTACTGCATCATTAAATACAAGTGGAAGTGCAGTCTCTGAAAGAAGTGGTAGTAGTTCTGGTGGCTACTCATTGCACCAGTTACAGGGTGATAAACAACATGGAGTAACACGCTCAGGCCATTTGTTAAAGAAATCAGAAGGAAAGATGCGCCGTGTGTGGCAGAAGAGGCGCTGCCGTGTTCAGGCTGAAGGTTTTCTGGATATTTGTCATGCTGATGAAAGCAAGCCACCTACTCGTGTTAATTTACTTACATGTCAAATAAAGATGGTGCCTGATGACAAAAGATGTTTTGACCTAATTTCCTGTAAGCATTTGTACATTTACGTACTTGGATGTGTGTTTATTGTGTTTAGTGAAAATTCCTATTTAAACGGTCATCTGTTGCTAAGTACTACTGTCAATCTATTTTGGTATTTTGTGTAGTATAGAATAGTTTTTAAAATGTTTACATCCTCTCTGTGATTATACTGGTGATTCTTTATAGAATTAGTTTATAAGATAAGGTCATATTGAATGATAGTATTGTTTTGTTGAAAAAGCAGAATAGAATTGTGTAGGCTAATGTTAGTCATGTAATTAAAATGCCGGTATGTTGAGAGTTTATCGTAAATATTACACGCAAGGTTATTCTCATTAACAGATAATCGTACGTACCATTTCCAAGCAGAAGATGAGGCAGACCAAAGAGCTTGGATGTCTGTATTGGTTAATTGTAAAGAAGGTGCTTTAATGCGTGCATTTGATGATAGTGGAAGAACAGGAAGTGGAAAACTCAACCCTAGTCTGTTGGAACTTCAGCAAGCTATTATTCGCTATGTTCAGAAACTGCCTGGGAACGACCGATGCTGTGACTGCAGCTCTCAGAATGGTTAGTTAGTTTAAAAAATTCCTTGTGCTATCAGTAATTAATTTATTAAGTATGTACAGCAATTTGTATTTACATTGATTCTGTGAACAGATGCAACGTGGTTGTCAACAAATTTTGGAATTATAGTATGCATTGAATGCTCTGGTATTCATCGTGATTTGGGAGTGCATATTTCCCGAATCCAGTCACTAACCTTGGATAACGTAGGCACATCGCAACTTCTACTTGCAAGACACATGACAAATTCAAATTTCAATGAAGTGATGGAAGCAAACCTTCATTCAAATAAACCAACACCATCAAGTTCTATGTTAGTAAACTTTTCTGTAAACATGTTAAAAGTTCACTTAGATGACCTTTTATAATTAATTTTAGTAGATCTGTATATCTTCAATATCTTAATTATAATTAAGACATCCAGTGAGAATGGGAGATAAACCTCAAAATTCAAAACATCTATTTACGAACACATTCATTTATAAACATTTTGAATATATTAATGAATCAGTGATTTGAGTTTTAAAAGTTAGATCCCTCTCTTACTGGAGAGAATTGTGTTGAATGGTATTAATGTATTTGTTTTTGTTTCAGGGAAGAACGATATGAGTTTATTCGTGCTAAATATGTTGAAAAGAAGTATGTAGAACGAACGTGTGCAGATGAAAGAGATTTACTCAGTGACTTGATGCATGCCGTAAACAACAAAAATTTATATCATTTGCTTCAAGTTTTTGCTGAAGGAGTAAATTTATGTGCACCATTGCCGGCTAGTGTATGTAGAGTTGCTTTTTGTCTTATGATAAAAGAATTTAAATATTCAATAGTGGTCAATTGTATATTGGAACAAATCTGCAAATGTTGCATTTCTGCCAGACACTGTGCATGTGTTTATACAAAATTGCTGTGTGGGCATGACTGCCCAGTGTCAGTCAGTGGGGCAGACAGAAGAAAGACATTGTTATATTCAATATAATTACAGATTATTAAACTTGAACTGAATAAATTGTATTTTCCTATTTTGTAGGAATTAGTCTAAATTGATGTTTGTCAGAGAAAGTTGAGTTAGCATTTATTCTTTTGCTAATTATTGATTATTCTACTGCTTTTTGATCATGTGGGAGAAGTCAATATTCTTAGATTTTTGAAGAATTATTTACTACAAAAATTATTCTTGCCTTCCCTCTCCTCTCTGCCCTCAATTATTTCCTGTATTGTGGATATTCAGAAGTTGGCATTTTATCCCTTGAAGGAACTTTAGTAAGGTCATCTTTCATTATATACAATGTCAATGAATTGAAAGTTGTTTGTTGTCACAAAAAACATGAAATGTAGTTTTGATATAAATTAAGACTATTCCATATGTATTTTGTATTGAGGGAAATTATTTTCTTCTAGAATATACCCTTAATGAATATCATAAAAGAATTTTAAAAAAGCAATTGTTGTGATAGCCAATATTATACCTGTGACTAATTCTTGTTTTACTGTTAATTGGCTGCAGGATTGTGGAGAAACTGCTTTACATTTAGCAGTTGTTCGAGAGATGGGGGACACTTTACATCTTGTTGATTTCCTTGTTCAAAACATGCCAACACAAGCCTTGGATCTCACCACATCTCCTGCTAATGGCAATAATCCTTCAGAAAATGCTGGTTGTAACACTGCCCTACACCTTTGTGCCATGCATGACAGACCTGAATGTATGAAACTACTTCTACGTTCTGGAGCAGATGCAACTTTGCGTAATGGGTTAGACAAGACACCTTTGGAAGTTGCCCAAGAACTAGGCCACACTTCTTGTGAAGAACTTGTAAGTTTAACATAATGCACTTATTTACTTACTGTAAAGTAATAACTCTTAATATTTTATGTACTTGTAAATTAACTTTTTAGAGTAGACTTCTTCATTCATTTTTTATATCTGTTTAATGAGATACATAATTTTGGCAAGTATTATTGCACTCCAAAAATCTGGGAATGAATTAATATTATTAATAGAACTATTATATTGTTGTTTTATAAAAAGTTCCAACATTTAGATATTAGGAAGTAGCATGTATTTTTACGTTTATTTTTCTTCATAATCTGGATTTTGTTTGCAGTTACAACATGCATTGCAGAGGCAAAAAAGCCATTTCGATAATGTCAATGTAGATTGGAATCTTTCTCATGATGAAGGCTCTACTGACTTTTCTGATGATGAGACAATCATAGAGGATAGAGTAAGTCTTGTTTAAGTAATAGCTTCCATTCTTTCTTTCTCTCTTCAACTTCTGGCACTTTGTATACTTCCAATCGAACTGATCATTCCATGTAAATTTAAGTTCTTCTAGTTGTGTTAGCACTTCACACACAAGTTGAGAAGATGAGATTGCCATCTCACAGCCACTTGGCAGTGTAGACGAGTGTTCATATTTTACTTTCCATAGGCTAGTTATCTGCATCACAGCTAAGAAATCTTGCCTCTCTTTTTCATCTCTTAATTTGTTTTTTAATGTCATCACTTAAGATTTCTAATGTTATCATTTGTAAGAAGAAACTGTGGAACCTAATAACGGATGAAAGCTTTTCAGATAAGCCTTCTCTCATTAATAGTAAGTGCCACAACTTACCAATGTGCTCTAGAAGTAGCAGATCATAATACTAAGCAGTAGAATACAGCTGCCACAGAAATACTCTAAATACCTGAACAATTCACTAGACCACTACCAAGACCATTTATGTTTCAGAATGGTTCAATTACACCCGAGAAGAAAATGCGATCCCGACCACCAAGCTTCGCGGGGGGTGAGTCTCCTGTTAATTTGCGGTCACGATCCTCGACATCAGATAGTCTCAAGTCATCAAGCCCTAACAATAACTATCGTCAGATGCCCCCTCCACCTCCACCTCAGAGCCGCAAGCCCAACCTTGGTAGTGAGTACCCTATTGTATTGCATGCTCCTAAAAATTACAGTTTTCCTCCACCATTATGCAGTCATAAACTCCTTATGAAAAACATTTACAAACTGCAAAATTTTCAATTTCTTACAACACTAAATGCCCAGCGGATGTATTGTGTCAACACTTCTAAGTAATGAGATATGAAATATCAGACATAATTAGATGTTTCATGCATGTGTAATTTCTTCATTTTTTTAAATAAGATTTTTAATGGTTTAGTGAAATTTCATATTAATTACTACAGTGAAACTTCGTTTATATGTTTCTCACTTATACTTTTTTATGTTTATACGTTATTTTTGGTAAGTCCTAAATAAATTCCTATAATTCCCATGCTAAATTATTTCAGTTATGCATTTTATGTTTATACGTTTTTCACACTTATAGGTTCATAATAAAAGTCCCTTTAAGACCATATAATGTTTTTATTTATTTACATATAAACATTCAAATGATCATGATGAGGCGTGGGGCGATATGCACTGAGAGCGCAGTCATGTATGTTACTCGTGTTGGCATGCTACAGAGCGCTCCCAAGGAGTGACCTGTCGCTCAGCCTCTAAGGTGACTTCCCGTTAATGAAACTAGTAATATAGGAGCTCAACTCAGCCTAGCTGAAGGGCCAAGACCATGCTAGCCCGCGGAATGGTAGCATAAAGTTGCCACCTCCGACTGCGGAATTCGAAAAATTTCAGTCAGATGTGTACGGAAGCTCTCGGAGGATCTCAGGAGACGACGGCTAGCTCCCAGGGATGGTCAAAGGCATCCCCGGAAGAGAGTAATGGCGTAGATGAGTCAGTATCATCAGTAAGATCCCCATTGCATGACCGTTCTAATGAAAAAGAGTTGTAGGGAAAGGCTACCCCTTTCAATACTAGATAAATTAAAAATTTTGAAAGTTGTTTGGGAGAGTGGCAATAAAAAAGGAGTAGATATTGCTAAAGAACTGGGAAAACTGGTAAAACAATAGTGCAAAAATATTGAGTTTTCATTTTGCTCATAATAATCAATTTCAGTTATGTGTTTCTCTCTTACATTTTTTCCCTTCGGTCCCCTGAAAAACATATAAGTGAAGTTTTATTGTATTATTATATATATCTAAAACATCTTGTAAAGTGAAATCAAATCTTGCAAAAATAAGCTACTATAATTGTGAGCAAAAATTGAAGTTGATTAGTATATTAATGTTTTGTAATATTTTATACTTTGGTGTGTCTATGTGTGGTCATAGTGTTTGCTTACATGAATGAGGTATTCATGGCTGTGTGTCAGTAAATTTGGTATGTTTGAATGTGGTATGTTGTTGAGAATAAACTTGGCAGTGGGTGATGTTTTTTTGTTAACAAATACTAATACAAAACAAAAATTCAATAAAAAAAAGATATTTAAATATATAATAATAACTATAATAATTATATAAGCTTTGATCTAGCTATATCAAATGTAAATACTGTTGCCTATTAATTAAATAAACAAATAAAAAAAAATATAGGATTCTAATTTCCAAAAATCGGGGTATTCCATTTGTCTTCTTTATTATTTTTATCATTGCAGATTACTTTTAGCTCGGGAGTGGATTGCAATGAAATGTCATTGTTTTTCTTTCATATTAGAACAATGCATTTTAGAAAAGACATTAATTTTACATTATGACAAAAAGAGACCCATTTTTATATGACGTTTTTTTTCCATTTTTTGTCAATTTCAACTTATAAGTCATTTTATCAAGGTATCATAATTAATAGAACTTGCTTCAAATAATATTTACGGTTTGCAACAAATGTTCTCCACGGAATTCCTGAGTAGCCTTTTCGATTTCTTTACTCTTTGCAAATGTCAGCCATTGTGAGTATATAATCTCAGGTTCCTGTGATGCTTAACAATACCTTTGTTGGTTTGGTTGATTTCGCGATAACTAAAGACAGAGATTTCCTGGTAAAGAATAGTTCAAACCAAGAGTTTGTGAGTTGAGTTTACTTGAAGAAAAGGAAGACGACTTGATTACATCAGTAACATGTCAAACAGCTTAATTACATCTGAACTTCTTTTAATCATTTTTTTAAATGTTTTTTTGTGCATTTAGCGCTTTTTTTAAAACGTTTTAGGCGATGTTTTAGGGCATCAAAATCCGCCCCTGTGTTTAACCATTAGAAAATTGCTTTTTGTGTGTGTTTCGTATTGGGTTCTCCATGCAATAAGCTCACTTTGCTACTGATTGGAAAGTGTTCTTGGTAGTATACCTTGTAATGGACCATTTATCTTGTGGCATGAATGTTCTTCTATCTTATTTGTCATTCAAACCTCTTTGGTATGCCTCCTAACATGACATGCTTGTGTTAATAACTATTACTTGTCTATGTAATAAAATTAAAACTTGGATTTAATGTATGAAACTTCATTATTAACATGTTTTTAAAATAGAAATGCCTCTAACCTTTCAAAGTTTGGAACAAAAACAACTTTTCATTGTTTAAAGTTAATTTAATTTTAAACTGATGAGTTAGTAAATTGAATTTGATAAAGAAAGCTGGACAGAAAATCTTATTAAGAAACTATGGGAGTTATAAGAATATTTGGATTGATGCGTTGCCTGAAAACATTCCTGGAATAACACTTCGAAAATAATTTTATTGAAAAAGAATATTGACTAGGAAACTTTGCAAGCTTTTTTGATAATTTATTTTGTGGATTTTACTATGCTCTAATAAATTTTATTAAAATAACGATACAGTGAATTCACTATTTTCAAACAAAATCCCTTTTTCTTTCATTGCATGCACTTCTGTAAATTAATTGAAATTTAGAATAAATATTAAATTTATTCTTTATCTTTATGGCAATATTATGCTGAATAAATTTTGTAAACCTACATTCAGTTATTGAATTTGTTTGGGCTAGCAATTACAATGAATACTTGGTGGATAAGGGGGAATTGAGAATATTGAGAATTACTAGTGAATGATGGTACGCATCTCCTCGATACTATTTATGATTGTAATTGACAATGAGAGTAGCTGGGACTTCTTGAATATTCTTTTTTTCTGATTTCAGATAAACCTTTCCATAGTCATTAATATTTTTCCCCAATTTAGAGTTGTTTTGTAGAGGCCTTGCTATGTTATCAAATCCTTCATTTTGCCAGAAGCATACCTTAAGAGAATGGAAAAGTAAATTTCACAATGTTCGTGATGAAGATGGCGTTATACTTTTCAGCCTTGAATGAAACCGTTTCCATGTGTTACATTTGTTTTATTTTATGACATTAATTTACGTTAATTGATTGAAACCATTATTGACTGTTATTTTAAAACTTATACCAATGTACATTGATACGTGACAAGGTACCTTCTTTCCAGTCTTATTTGAATCAGGTTGCTGTCATATCAAACATTTTGTTTTCCTTCCCAATGTTTATGTGGAATAACTGACAACAATTTTGATGTTGACACTTAGTGACTGACAACTAAGTTACTAAGTAACACTACTTAACTGACAACTAAGTTTATGTGGAACAACTAACAAATAATGGACAAGTTCTTGTGAATGTTTTTAAAATTCCTCGGGCAGTTTTGTTTCTTTGTTGCACAATTTAAAAGACGTTTAAATCAATAAATTAATAAATTAAATGAATTAATGTAATATATATGAAATTTATTTACATATATAAAATAAATAAATTAGTTAAATAAAATAATTTAATGGGGCAAAGTAATGACTGACTCTATTTTCCTCAGGTATTCTACTGTACTATGGTTGTAGAGTATCTAGTGCTTCTAAAAATGATATAAAGTCATTTTATTTTGGCTGAACATTAAATAGTTTTTCTTGTCAGTGGTTAAATATTTAATTATTAATTAAATATTTTCTTTGTAGTTAAAGTTATTTTGACTCTTCCATTTCAGGCTAGTACAATGTAAACTATTTTGAGATCTAATGAAAATGTTGCTCTCCGATTTTTGTGAGGTTGTTTCCTTCCTTTTCTTGTCTATTAAATTGTCATATTGAAAGGTATTTGTGAACATTTTAATAAGTATTCATTCTTCTAATTTTGTGAAACTAAAATTGAAAAAAAGTTTCTTACGAATGTACAATTGCTCAATTATGTTTTTTCTAAATTGTACAGAAATTTTTGGAGTAAGATAAAGAATTTGTGTTTTGAAAAGATTCTAGGCACAATTTTCTCGGAGAAAATCTGGGTGGATGGATAAAAGAATGACTTAATGAATGATGCAAAGAATGTTCAAGAATGCATGAATTTGTATAGTGTGTATTCAGTGCATATATACAGTAATCTCATGCGTACAGTGAATTTGGAAGTAACTTGAAGAAGGCAATAAGAGAGAAGAGTTGATGAAACTGACTCTTATTTCCATGTACATTTTCTTGGTTCAGTAGATTATAAAGGTGTCTGTGAATATTATGTAATCTAAATATTAGAATGAGCCTTTAATTTCTAATTTATATAAATTTCTAAAAGCAAATTACAAAATTATTTTAATGAAATCTTGTATTATCTGAAAAAAAAAGCGCTTCTTAAAATGAGAATCAAAATAGATAAATTGATAACCTGATTGAGAACATTTATTGCAAAGCAAAATATGCAATATAAGTTTTTTTATCTCATATAATGAGAAGCCAAATCAGAAACACTTATTGGATTTGAGGAAATTTTCAGAGAAATAAGAGAGAATGCACAATATAAAGCAGTGAGTTAGTTTCTGTAAATAGTTTTCTCAAAGTAATGCTTTTTCACATTATATATTTCTATGCAGGATATTTGAGATACAACAATTTACTTGAACATGTATGTTTCTCCATCTTCAGTATTAGATGAAATTAAAATTATAAAGCTTGCTTCTGCATCATAGCATTCAAGGAACTTTTATTCATCTTGAAATTATTTTTCATGCAGCATATTTCTTGCCAATAAAATTTTTACAGAAGAGAGAAACAAAGAGCAAAAAGTCTGAAATTAAATAACTTATGTCAAGAAAATAACTTTCAATTTTTTAATTTTTTTTATTTATTTATTTTTGAGATATGCTGTGTATATGCATAATGTGATGAATGGTTACAAATAAATTCATTTTATTTGTTTAGAGTAATTACTTGTATCATAATGAAACAATTGGTATTAACGTGTTAACTCTGTGTGTGCTGTAGTGACAGCATATGGACAAACTGTAAGTAATGGGCTTTATTGAGAGATCTGTTATTGAAACTAGTTTCATATTTTATTTGGATCAACTTCTTACCCATTGACTGCATTCAATGTAATAGATCACTTTCTTTGTAGAGGACCCTGTAATCCTTCCTGTAATCCTCAACCTTCTGTAGAATGGAATTCTGATATACTGTGACATTGGGAAGAACTTGGTGAAAGATCCTTTATGAGCATTATACCTTCACCTCTATCCTTGGAAACTTATCCCAGATTCCAGCATGCTTAAGTCCTAATCAACTTCTTTTGCTCCCTAAAAGCAATGTTTTTAGACTTAGTTATTGGTTCTGAAGAATGTTTTTCTGCTTCTGATAAATGTTTTAGTGCTGTTATAAGTTTCAGAAGCAAGGTGTTACAAAAGACAAAACCTTCTTTTTGATAATCGTTCTCTTTCTGTTTAATGGAAAAAAGTATATTTACAGTATTACAAAATATTATTTCTCAAGTTTGTTACTTTAGTGATTGTAAATTGTTTGTGTCTACGTTTGCACTGTGTTTATTTTCCTGTTTTGTGTTGTCTTATTTATCTCATTACCTGCACTTTTTTGTTCAGTCTTCATTGATCACTGCTTCTGTTGGAACTAAATACTCATCAAATTATAAAACCTCCAATTTTCTATTTCACTCACTGTTTTTACTTTTATTACACCCTCTTCAACAGATCATCTTTGTTAGTAAGAAGTTCTGAACAACTCTTGCAGGTTTCAAACAGAAATTTTCCATTTTTGTTTTATTAATTTCATCAGTCTATTTTCTAATTACATTTGTGCAAGATTCTAGCTGTCTCTGTGATGTATTTTAAAACTTCAATCTTTTGCTATTTACAGTTTCAGATAACTTTGTTTCAAAGTTTTAGTGTGTTTATATTTATACATCTTATCATTTCAACAAATTTTTTTTTACTGTTCCTCTCCAACAGATTATGAGTGGTTCATGAATATAAATAATAATTTGGATAAAGTAGAGATTCTCAACTGCAGGGCATCCTGCATTAACCTTTCTTGTTTCCTGAGATTTTTACTGCACCGTGCAGACATTTTGCATCTCTAGAGTCTGAACATAGTTTCTCTTCTTCGGGTTTGTTTTAGTTCAGTACAGTGCTAACCACATTCATCTGCAGTGCAATTTAAAATCTTAAGCGAGTTGTTTATTAAATGCAGGAATCTTGGTGCCAGAATGATTGGAAAAACATGTCACAATTCAAGAACTAAATTATTATAAAAAAGCCTACAACTCTAAATTATTATAAGTTCTATGATTTAAGATTTACTGAGGATAAAGTTCAATATTTATTGCAATGTTTACTGCAAAAGATTGTTCTTTTGGAATAGCTTTATAAATGTGAACATCAACCAGTGTGGTGCTTATGTTCCTTGTGGGATTTGAAGATATGTAAAGAAACTGCATTTAGTGTGTTTTTTCTTTTGATTTTGAGGTTGAATATGTATTCATTTTGTGTTTGTTTGAATTTACATGTAATCATTAACATTAATGACAGAATGTATTGAAGCTTACATTTTAAATTAATTTAGAGATCATTTTAGAGTTTCATTGGGTTTAGAAAGATCAGTAAAAAATTATTCAACGGTGCCCTTACTATAGTGTTCTGAGAGTATTCTAAAGCATACTTATTAGCTGTGGATGGAATAACTAGATACTTTAAACCAGTGTTTTGGATTTTATAGTTCATATCGGTAGTTATCTCAGTCAAACCAAATAATGTCCATCTCCTAGAATGAAATCATATTGATTTTCAGCTCCCTCACCCAATGTCCATGGCAGTTTGAAGAAGCGTGCTGCACCATTACCACCAGTGAGCAATATTTACAGTACGTTACCAAGTAGCCACAGCCGCACACCGTCTGATCCAATACTCCCTAACACCCACAGTGGTTACAGCACCCTCAATCATCACAAGCGCTCGCCCTCAAGTGATTCAGGTGCTGTGAACACAGGAAACAGAAGCAGTCACATTTTGCGTGAGTAAAGTTTTGCGAGTGCAGTGAACATTAATTACTTTGGAGTGTTGAAGTATGATCGCTATGTAAAACAAAGATTTTGAACGTTGCTGTAACTGTATAGTTTATAAACTAACAAGTGTATTTGTTTGTAGAAAGTCTTTGTTCGAGAGAATCATTTTTAACTTTACAATAATGAATGCAAATAATCAATTTTCTAATACTTGTCTTGAGAACGATTTTATGCTGTGATTTTTGTTCCTGCCTTTGATTTGCAATGGAACAGTTCACATTCATCCTACCCATGCTTGTTCTTTGTACCTGCCTTATACTAGTTTCTTATGCATGATTTAATTTTAATATTTAATATTCATTATACAGTGTTCTTCCCATGGGTTTGCCAACCAATTGAGACATTTCTTTTGGAATACTTCTACAGTTTTGTGGCAATTACAATTTGTAATTAGTGATTCTTTTGTTTCTGTGGCAAGGAACATGTTGAAATTATTCTTTATCATTTTGAATTGTGAATGAGAAAAAAAAATTGTTGGTATATATCATTGAATACATTAGTTAAAGAAACGAAGTATGTAAATGTGGTAGAGGATGGTAAAGATATTTGTATTGCAATTTGAAGTGTAATTGATAAGAGGGTGCTGAAGTAGAAAAGTTTGATGGGTGTTAGAATTGTGCGAGTTAATTATGAACGTTGCATTTCAAAAACTGGTCATTTATTTCTTTTCTATTTAATAGAAGGTTAAGGAAATGATGAATTGTACATTCTGCACTGTGTTGCCACATAGATTTACTAGACTACAACCTGGGTTAACAGGAATTTAAGGCAGGAAAATGGAAATGGTTGATATGAAATACGATCATAAATTTAAATTGTTAAAGGGAACTTTTCACAAGTATTGAGTAAATTTGGGTGTGCTGAATACCACAACACTATTTGTTATGATTATAAGCACTCATATGTTATAATAATTATGTTTAAAGAAAAATAAAAATAAGTTTAAACTTCATTATTATTATTAGTAGTAGTAGTAGTAGTAGTAGTAGTAGTAGTAGTAGTATTAACAATAGTTTTCTAACTGGTAATAGTAATGGTGTATGTGCATGTGAAGGATTATTGTGATTGAAAAAGCTAAGTGACAGAAAATCAAGAAATCCCTTTGGAGGGTGTCTAAAATATTTGGAACCTGGAGTATGCATGCCAAAAAATTAGACTTTCTGAACTTATAAAATAAACCTCTGGCAAAGAGGTCTTAACCTCCCTTCAGTGTTTTTTTAATACCAATTTTCAATGGCTTATTAGCACAATTGAATTAGCATGCCCTTTTAGTTATGCATGTTCATTTCTCATTGTAAATACTTCCAAACTTCAGTCTAGAATATTGCTTTCAATCAGAAACCCATGAATGTTATTGTGAAGATTAGAAGGAAAACGCTTTTAAGAAATAATTATAGTGTACTTTGAACCCCTTGGTAATTAAAGGTGTCCTTTTTGAAAAGGTTTTAAGAGTTGCATCCATTAACAAATACCATATGTTATTTGCATGTGGTGCCTCTATTAAAGTATTTCTTTAGTAAATTGTTCAAGCATTACACATAAGATACATTTGGTGAATTTTATGCCTATTTTTTCTTTGGAAAAAAGTGATTAGGCCTAAGCTGTCTCTTGCTCTCTCTACTCACCCTCCCTCTCTTTCCCTCTCCCTCCTGTCTCTTCCCTTTCTCTCTACCCCTCTGTCCCTCTCTCCCCCTCTGTCCCTCTCTCCCCCTTCTGTCTCCCTCCCTCTCCCCCTTCTGTCTCTCTCTCCCCCTTCTGTCTTCATATTTGTCCTCCTTGTGTGTGTATCTCTCCCTCTTGTACAGTGAGAGGTGGCTCAGAGCATCAACTGATATCACTGCAGAGCCTCTGACCGAAGGTCACAGGGTTCCACTCCCAATGATGGCAGGATCTTCGATGCTAGCTAGATAGCTAGGACGAATTCAGTTGCTATCTTGAGAATTCTAGCGACTTTGCTCTGATCATTCTTTTTTCTCTTTCTTTCTTCCTCTCTCTCTCCCTCTCTCCCCCTCTCTCCCTCTCTCTCTCCCTCTCTCCCCCTCTCTCCCTCTCTCTCCCTCTCTCTCCCTCTCTCTCCCTCTCTCCTTCTCTCTTTCTCTCTCTCCCTCTCTCTCTTTCTCTCCTCCCTCTCTTTCTCTCCTCCCTCTCTTTCTCTCCTCCCTCTCTTTCTCTCCTCCCTCTCTTTCTCTCCTCCCTCTCTTTCTCTCCTCCCTCTCTATCGCTCTCTCTCCTCCCTCTCTATCGCTCTCTCTCCTCCCTCTCTATCGCTCTCTCTCCTCCCCCACTCTCTCCTCCCTCTCTCTCACTCTCTCTCTTGTAAAGAGCCCTGTAAAATTAATGGGATTTTTTTCGAAGAATTCATATGAAATTTCTTTAGGTCTATATGTTGTTTAGATCTAAAATTTTGTTGTACTCCATATTGGAGCACAATGTATTTCGTATGACAGGAGTGTAGAATTTTAGCAGGTAATTTTGTGATTTCTGAAGAGAATAACACTATGCAATAGAATTCATTGTTGACCTTGCTCAGGCAACTCAGAAAACTGTGGTAGCAAACTCACTGAGGGAGGTAGAGGCTTGCAGATTTGAATTTTGCATAAAGGATGGATGTTCTCACCTTGCAGTTGTGACATGAAAGAAAATGACAAATTAGAAAAACCATTTATTAAAAAGGAAAGCCAAATACTGTCACTTTGATTCTGGCTGCCTCCATCCCATGAGAAATACGACATTTAGGAGATGAAGGATACAAAGATCTGAGTGGTTTACTGATTGAAGTAGCAGAATTTTCAGCCAAGAATTAGTTCTTCATCAGTGAAATGTACCAGCTTGACTTTGTCTTTGTCATATCTCAAACTATTAAGGGACGAAAGGAAAGGTTGTAGTTAAGATTGCATTTCGTTCTTCAGATATGAAGCTACTTTGCTATCAAGTTCAAGGAACTTCCTGCTCACAGTTTTTATTATGAGTGGGTTATTGTTTTTCTACTTCCCCATGTATTGCTCATCGTTGAATAGCAATAATCTGACAATGCCATCTGACCTCTGGAGGAATAATATTTTTTAAATGTTACATTTATTAGAGATTGGATTTTCTTGGACTTCTTCTGTAGCATTGCAATGAGTGCACATTGTTTGAAATATCATAGCACCCACAAAGGGAAATTGGATCAATGAGACCACACTTATTCACGTTATTTATTTTTAGTGAGTGAGTTTTATATATAAATTATGCATGAAATGATATATGAAATACAATTTCTTTCAGTGCTTGTACTGTTACGATGATTATAAATATTATTTATTCTTCTGAAATCTTATACCTTGCCTTCTCGTTTTCACTGGTGAGAATAAAAATGCAAAGTGAACTTTCCTGTAAGGATCTTGGTTTTGCCTTTTGTTCCCAGTTGTCTCTTACATATACATAATCATTTAATACTTCATCACCTTTTTGAGTTATGAATTCTTGTGTTTGGATTTCCTTCATTTCATTTTCTATTGTACATTTTTAGTTGAGTGCAGATATGCAGATGCGCAAAACATACTTATTTATTAAAGATGCATTAAAAAAATTGTAGTGTGAATTTAAAAATTAATATTGTGAATCTCTGTTTCTTTAATGCAGCTGGGGCGAAACAAGTTCTGCCTTTAGGGGAGCCTCCTTCTTTACGTAGCCTTGGATCTGGCTTTGACAAAGGTGGTTCTAGTGGCAGCATTCAACGACCACGTGGACCACCTCCGCCAGCACCTGCACCACGTCTTTCCAACGGACGCTCTACAGAGAGTATTTCCTCCATGTCATCAGATGTTGAATCCACTGGAAGTTTGCACAATCCTGTTCCTCCCCCTAGAAAGGTGAGAACTTACCTTATTAATTCTAACGATTCAGGCACACTTCCCGTAAGAATATGCTAAAGCAGTGTCAATTTCAAAATGTTTTATTAGTGCTACTATTAAAAAGGGGAATCTTATCTTATCTTATCTTACCTAGGAACTTTGTAATGTAGGTATAATTTTTATCATGCAGTTTCATGTATAGGATTCATGATTTCTTAGAGAGAAGTAACTGATTACTCATTTAATAAAGTTGTTTTGTAGCATATTTTACCCCAGAAACCAGCATTCCAAAAAGTATGTTCCACCTTTCAGAACATCCATTTATGGGGAGAAAAATATTTGTGTAGATTCTAATAGAAACTGCTTTTGTTTAGAAATTCAGTACTAAAAAATTAATGGAATCAAATTTTAAGAAAGTTTGGATGATTGTGGAATTTTGAATTATATTAATCATGAAAGTCTCAGTTGATGATAATGCCATTTCATCTTGCACCATATTTTTTCTATGCTTACGTTGTAACGTATCATACTAACCCCTAGTAGCCATACTTTGTGTGTCCACTGCAGCCTCAAGGAGGTGGGAGCCCACCCTCGAGGACATCTGGCGGCATGGTCAACACATGCAGTGGCGTTTCTGGAAGCACTGCTGGCAGTAGTAGTGTTATGGGCAGCACACCGGGAGGAGGACCTCCAAACCTGCCATCCTTGAGACGGTGTCGTGCTTTGTATGATTGTGAAGCCGATAACGAAGATGAACTGTCATTCCGTGAGGGTGAGATAATTATTGTTACCAATGAACAAACAGATGATGAGAATTGGATGGAGGGTTTAGTGGAAGGAGATCCATCACGTTGTGGAATGTTCCCCATTAGCTTTGTTCATATGCTTTCTGACTGAAAAAGATGAAATATTGCATCAGCATCAGTTCCTTGATGTTACTTCTGACAAGAGTAAGTGGTCTCTGTCACCAACATAATTTATTTAATGTGAGTGTGTGTTGAAATTTCTACTTAGAGTATTGAAATTTCTACTTATAGTTGGATATGTATGGTACTCAATTTATAGATTGAACTACAAAGCACTTATTTGCAGCAGCACATAAAAGAAAGAGTGGATGAAGTCAGTGAATGAGTTTTATTTTTTAAGCCGTTGTTCTGTACTACTATATATAGCCTCCTACTATGAATATCTTTTGCATTGTATAATACCAGCGCACAGTTTCTTTTAAATTTTGTATGAATGTTTCGTTTCTGTCAAAAATAACATTAGAATTAATCTCAGCCACTTAAGTCAAAAATTATTATGCTATTTGACAGAGAAATAAAAGTAACTACAACTCACATAAAGTGCCATAATGTATACAGTGAGTTTCCAGTTTAACTAGTCTTGTGATTGTACAATTATATAGCAAATGGTTTTGCTAGTAATTAGTAATGTATGCCATGAATGTGTAACTCAACTAACGAGCCTACATGACAGTAAAACATTTTAGTAAGAAAAATGTATTAATATATATTCTTTATTTTTCACTATTTTTTGTAGTGGTGTAATGAAGTATTATGTAATTTAATTATTGTGCAGTAATCATTTGTGCAATTTGAATTGGACAGGTTTTACACACTTTTGTGTGTAATACAGGGTTTAACATGTGTAATATGAAACAATGAACCCAGTCTCATCACTCAGTATATTTCAAAGTTTGTCTCGTTAATGTCTACTAAAAAAATGACCCGGTGACTTTAAGAAACTAATATTTATTTAGTATTTTTCTTCTCACTTATTCTTTCTTTACTTTATACTCTTTAGTATTACAGTAACAAGTCTCTCTAAGTGTATTTAAGCAATAATTGAGTCTTTTTCTTTTGCAATACTACAATAACATAATTGAATCATAAGCAGTGTATATATTTTTTTCTTTTCAATGTAGGAAAATTTAACTTCTTTCATGACTTACTTTGAAACTTTCTCAACATGCCTATCTTTGTAATTGTATTAAATGTTATAATTAATGCATACTTTTTGAAATTGAGGCATGAGTAATGTGTTAAGAATAGTATTCATGGTGATAAGTTTTAAGAGAAATTGGTGTTATATATGTGTGTGTTTCTGAGAAACTAAATTATTAACTTAAAGATTTTGAAGGTAATAGACAATCATGAAGCATGTATACTGTTTCAAATGATGATCTTCGTACTGTGTAAGATGAGAACTGGTATTACTATGCAAGATAATGTTTGAATAGACAGTTCATATTAACAGTCAAAATCAAATTAAAATTTTTCATATTTTAAGTCCCTCTAAGAAATGTCTAAGTAACTTGTTTGTATTTCTATAGGTTTTTCGTTCTTTCTAAAGACTATGTTAGTGTATATTCTCTTAACTTAAACTATCAAAATTTGATTGAGTTCCTCAATCATACTCATAATGATTAACAAAACATGCTACCTATTCACTACCTGGTGAAAAAGAAACAAAAAACAACAACAACAACAACAACTTACTATCTCTCTCTCTCATAGACCAATTCAGAAAACAAATCTAGAACTTAGTCTGCAAGATATTGGCTTGTTGATATTTCTAAAACTTCTCTGGTAAACAAATTTATTTGGGAATGAAAACAAGGGCTGATATTATTCATATCCAAATCGTGTTATGTCACAAATAAATGAAGTGTTTTCTTTGGGTGGTTGAGGAACAAAGTGAACGTACACAGTTCTAAAGTGACTGAACTTGCATGGAGGAAGAATAGTGTTTGTGAAAGTATGCAAATGTAGAAAATTTAAAAGATACAGACAGTTAATTTGAATTAATATATTTTGTTAAATTATATTCTCAGATATTGTTTGCTAATTATCTCTTTTTAATTACAATTGCTTTATACCCAATTAAAGATTTCAAAATTAAACACTAATTAATTTTTTTTGAGAATACAGCAAATTTTGCTTCTGTGAATTAAAAGAAAACTGTGTGAAAATGGACTTTAATTAGGGTAGTAATTAGCTTGTAGTTGCAGTTGTATGCATTGTTAAATAAAGTTACATCAACAAGCTTCTTTTCTGAGATGTAGGAAAATTCATAATCAATACCGTATCAAAATAGATGATACTAAACATTTTCTTTCCAAGATAACCAAGAACATGTTCACCCAACAATAGTTTTGCTTAATGTTGTCATTACTGCTCTGACCTCCAAGGAAGTCAGTCATCTCAAACTTGCCATCAGTACAAAACTGTGTAGCATTATGGCAAGGGTAGAGAGCGGTGAAAAATGTTATGCCTTTAAATTCTTATACACGTAAATATTAGAGTATGTATTATTTGAATTTATTTTTAGAATATATGCAAAATACTGCATGGTATCATGCACAAATAAAAGCCTCAATATTGTAGAACCATATAAGCCAAAGAAAAATCATTTTATTGTATATGAAATGTAAAGTACATTTTAGTACCATGTAAATAAATATATGAATTATAGAACAATAGAAAGATCATTACAAAGAAAAATAAATGTATTTTAAAATATTGTATATAGTGAAAATAAAAGAACATGTTCAAACAGAAAGTTCTGTAGTGTATTAAGGTTGGCTATTGTGGGCTGACTTGAGCTTATTATTGTATTATTGAAAATCTTAATTTATTGTTTAGAATATACTTGTACCAAATACAACTTCCTTGAAAACTTCCATTTGTATACCACTCTTTAATGCAAAAAACATTTCAAAGGAAATGTAAAATAAAATAAATTAAACAGTTAAGCATTTGATACAGCATACCAACATCATTATTTTATTTGCTTTTTTTCCTTCTGTGAATGTCTTGGAATATCTTTGCAGTTGTTCCTAGTGTGTTATCCTAATCAGTGGATTTTCCTTCTCTTTCAACTCTTCCATCTTCCTTGTTTTTCACATTTCCAGTAAGAAAACCTTTTAGAAAACTGGAGGTAATTACAGGCATTCATATTTTTTTATTGCGCTAGTTGTTTTGCATCAGGCAATTAGGGATTTTTATTACAATGATCCATGTCTCCAAATTGTTTAAACTTATGCTTCTATTTTGGGCTCGCCTAGAGAATTTATTAATCTACAACGTGTCTGTCACAAACCAGAAAATTACTTCTTCAAAAACTGCATTTGTTTTGTTTTATATCATTTTGTTTTTGCAGTATTTGCATCCATTCTATGTTCTCAGTACAATGCTTTAAAATAAAAATAAACAACAACAAACTGGAAAATTCAAATATAATGTCATTGTAAAGGTGCCTCAATCCCTCATTTGTAAATATTGCTGTTGAGTCACATACTGCTTCATCACATTCTGTTCCGTTCATATCTTCCTTATTAGTTGAGAGAATAAAAAAACCTTGAACTTTTGAAAGTTTAGATAGCAACTGAGGAATCAAAAAGAGAGAGATTATGTGAACTTTTCAAAAGTTGTGTGAATTGGGCAACAGGGATGAAAAAGCTGAAGTATGTTAGTTTTTTGAGAAACTTCACTTGTCAGGTGTTGGATAAATTGGAAGTTGGAATTCAAATTAAAGAGTACCACGGAGGTGGAAACCAATATGTATCTTACACAACGAGGAACAAGCACCAGTATGTAGCTCATGCGAGCAGAGGGACAAAACTTACTTCTAACTGCCGCCAAAGTAAACCCAGCAGTAGCTAGAAACGCTGTAAGGCGCCACCTGTTACAGGCCAATTTTGCAAAGTTGTGGGTCGCATGAAATATGTTTCATTTCAACAATCGGGTAAAATTCATAATGTATTATTCAACCACCTTTTAGACTGAGGAAATGTGGAAATATTTTTTTCAGTTGTATTTTGTTCAATTGTTTTTAAGTTTCAAACCGCTTTCATTTCCCATTTCAACAAAAAATGTACAGGATCACTTTATTTTTATATGTATCAATGGGCCAGTTCTGAAAGGCAACAACTTAAAATTCTAAGTTTTGAGATATTTCTGTTTTATGTGTTGTCAATATATTGTTAGCAGGTGTATGCAAATGTATTGGATATTTGAAATATTCTGTTATGTTGCCAATGTCTACATTGATAGTGTGAGAAAATCAAAAAGGTAGACACAAGTATTAAGATAGAAATTTTTTGAAGTGGTAATTCACTCCCAATCATTCTGTAGTAAAGACCTGGAACATCATAGAATTTCATTGGTTGAATAACTTAAAACCTTATTTCTTGATACAATTCTTTAGTAAAATTAAAACCCATATTGAAGATAAGGTTAATAATCTGGATTAAATTTAAAGGAATTGTTTACGAGGTAAAAACTTAAAATGTTTTTAGAACATTCACCACTTTAGAATGTTCGTGCCGTTTGAAGCATAAAAATTTGCTATTTATGTGTGCACACCTGTGTCAGTATTAGGCCTAATGATAATGAATTTTTCTCAAAAACTGCACGAAATTTTGTAATTAAAATGTGGCCTCCGATAGTGTAAAGGACACTTAAGAAAATGGTGCAGGTCTCATGTTAACTAAAATCTCTGATTTTTCGAAAATTGCAAAAACTCAAAATATTTTCGGCATTACAATAATGAAGATAAAACTTTTTTTAAATGCAATGTGTTCGTCATAGATCTAATAAAGACATGTTCAAATTTTCGAAAATATTGTTTTGAGCATAATTTGGCTTCAAACCATGGCAATTTTTAAACTTTAAACAATTATTGTTTCGGAAATGGCTCCAATTTTTTTCTTTACTTTTTTTCACGTATGTAGCAATGAGCGGGGAAGTGGCGCTGGTCCCATGTACGGCGCACTCCGTATTTTCAAAAAAAGGAGGAAAATCGAAATGGTAAATTTGAATTTCCCGCGCTTCGTTTGAGGCGGTATCAATTTATTAAGCCGTCGCGTCAAATAGCATAATTATAGTAACCTAAAATTAATTTAGCTCAATTACATTTTTCTCTCTTAATTTCGATTTAAATGTAATACGAAAGAATAATGCAGCGATGGATATTTGAGAAGTTCATTGTTGAACGGCGACATGATGGGAGAAATAAGATAAGGCGGTTCCATTTACTTAACGTTCATATTAACATGTTCCCAACGTTCATTAAAATGGTATATTTAATTTTAGTATACTTAACTTATATTTAACTTACTCGGGAAGTGTGTCTGTGTGTGTGTGTATATATATATATATATATATATATATATATATATATATATATATATATATATATATATATACACACACACACACATACATAAGAGTGGGTCGAAAAACTTATTTTTTGCCTTGCATAAATTGAAGTTTTCGATGAGAAAACATGTTCTGTGAAACTTTTTATCTTCATCCTAGAGGGCGAACAGATCGCTCAAACATTGCATTTTTGAGTATTTTTTGACATTTGGGCTTGTCGAACAATAGATGCATCGGAAATTTGCATTTTTTAAATGTTTTTCCCACATTCATACTGAACAACTGTTGCTTCAGAATGGCACAGACTTTCTCCTACTAATTTCCTTGGTGTGGACTGGCTTTACGGCTTTGCGCCATTTTCTTGCCAGCTGCCATCTATCGCCGCCCAAAGTACATTTTTGACATTTTCTTAATTTTTAGATTTCCTAATAGTCGAACCGAAATATTACAGTAAGAATATTAAAGAAGAGTAAAACCTTGTCCTAAATAGCAATTTTCATTGAAAATGTGGAGCCGTTCTATTAAAAAATGGGGTTTAAGCGTTACTGTAAATGGGAAATTTGAAGTTCTTTTTCCCAGAAAATTTTTGAGATTTTGAAAAACTTCATACAAAGTTATTTGAAGCATCTTAACTCATAAACACAATAGTGTTTACAAATTGCTGAAAATGTGCTTATTGACGGCGTGAGAGATATTTGAAAAAATTAAACTTTGTGTAATTTTTGGAAAAAAAAACAACAACAAAAGAATACCCTACAATGAACTTTATGTCATGTTAAACAGTACAATTAGCACTTTCCGTTGGAAAAGTTTGAAGAAAACATTGAAGCCATTTTTGAGAAAATGGTGTTTGAGCGTTTCTGAAAATGCGGAATTTGGAGGTCATTTTCTCAGAAAACTTTTTGAGTTTTCGAGAAAACATCCCTATCCCTATGCAGAAGTTTCGCTGAGGTATATGCACGTACGCGAGTCCGGGAAATATTTAAATATAATTACGTATGTGGAAAATCTCTTAACATGCTCTCACATTCAGTAAAAGAAAACTGCCACGAATGTAAATAGAACGAAAAATGATTTTAAGCTGGAAACACGTCCACCAGTAGGCATCTCGCATTCAAGTCTCGGTTTTAAAATAAACATAATATTTATCATACAAACAGTAAATTTAATGTAATGTTTATAGAAAAAAATATAGAAGAGCACATAACACTGCACTTCCTAATTTCAATTATTTCTCGCGGCGCACTATATTTTTTCGCACGAAGACATCACAAAAGGAAGCGTGGAAGCCATTTACAAGTTAGCCAGCTGCAAACGAACTAATGAAGGAAGGGAGTCTTATGGACTCGAGGGCACAACGACCACAGAACCTTCAGTTATGTTGCCAGCATAAGAAGCAATAGAAAAGCTCTTGTGGAATGTTGCCATCACCACTGATCACAGGGTCGAAGCCAACAGACGTGACATAAAATGGGTCGACAAGTTTTCACGGAAAGGGATTATAGTTGAATTAGCTATCTCTCTAGACCGAAATATAGCCACTTCCATTGCCGAGAAGAAGCGAAAATATCAGGCCTTGGCTATTGAACTGAGCGACATGTGGCGGTGAGTATCTGTTGAAGAAGTTCCTGTGGTTATCTCTGCAAATGAACTGGTCTCTGAAGAACTAACTTCATCGTCTGCAAGGCTTGGCCTTAACAACTGGCACATTCAAAATGAAAAAGGCTGTTCTCCTGAGTACTGCACGTATCGTGAGGAAGTTTTTATTGATATAACATCACCTGACTTCACCGTCGAATCCTGACCGCCTGAGTTTGCAAGCGAAGCAGCCACATTGGTTCTCTAAAGGTCCCGGTGTCGGCTGTATAGCACTGAGCTAGGCGAGAGAATTAAAAATATAATAATAATAATAATAATAATAATAATAATAATAATAATAATAATAATAATAATAATAATAATAATAATAATAATAATAATAATTTTGGAAATTCAAAATTTTAAATGAAATTTGCTTTCTGACTTTGGATTCGGTGTATTCGTATACTCGCTATATTTATATGCATGAAATGATGATTACTAACACTGTCAGATGTGTATTTTAGCAGTAAATAAAAAATGGACTTATCAGTACGAGGTAGTATCGATGGCGGCGGCGACGATAGCTGGCACGGTATTGTCAAATATGACATTCAATCGCTTTTATTTAAGAAAATTCTCTCATGTTACTACTCGTATTTGGAAAAAATGTATATGAAATGTTTTAAAGACCTAGTTTTTTTTAATTGCATTAAGAAAGGAATTTTTAGCTTGAATGTTAAGCGTTTATTACAGGATTGAAAAATTGAACTTTGCCGCAATATAAATTAAAATTACCCCAAACTATCAAAATTTTGAAAATAACATATATAAAATGATTTCAAAAATCTAATATTGATAAATAGATTGCATTAAGTAATGCATCTCCAGCTTCAGTACTGAAGGTACTGAATAGTGAAGGTGTAGGGCAGGATCGAAAAAAAGTGAACTTAAAGCACAAAAATTGTGAACTCAAAAATTACTCGACCCACAAAAAATTGTACTCAGCCTTATTTAGAGATCTAATTTTGAAAAACAAATTTCTGTATGGGGAAAACTCATTAATATTGTAGTTTTGCAATTTTAATCTTCTGGAATTTTCGAAAATAGAGGAACTTCACTTAAAATGGGAGCAGCGGCATTTTTAAAAGCAAATTTTGTTCTATTTGAGAAAAAATGCAATCAAAACATTCGGAGTTTTGAGAAAATATATTTTAATTGCCTAATACATTTCACGCAAAAATACTCAAAATCTACTAATATTTTTTAAAAAGGTTCCCTAACTTTAAATAAAGATCTATCATTGCAGACTAGATTTATTAAGAAAAAACAATTGTCTTCAATATTGTAGTAAGAAAGATGCCGAAAAATTCAGAACTTTTGCAGTTTTCGGAAATTCAAACAGTTCAACGTAAATGGGGGATGTGCCATTTTTATAAGCGTACTTAGCTACATCCGAGGTAAATGTAATCCAAAAACTTGGAACCATTTTTGAGAAAATTTTGAAAATGTTCAGGCTTCATGTCAAGAATCTTCGAAATTGAAAATATCAGTTTCAAATTCACAAGGCCTAGAGTTCGATCAGATCACTCGGGAAATATCATTTGTAGATAATCGTATGAACTTAGGCGCTACTGTTGACCTCGGACAAAAACGCTTTGCCGTAAACCATTTTTTCAGTATTAAAGACCCATAAAATGCCGATTCGACACCACGTATTGGTACTAGGGGCCCTGAGCCCCCCGGGCCTCAGTCCGGGTGGCCCCAGTTGGTCCATTGACTTCGACGTGGCAGTGGCCCGATACTCTGGGCAAGAAGGGGGAACTCGTCCCGGCGCATTGTTTCTACTCCGGAACTGACCTGAAAAGCCACTAGCTCTGAGCTGGCAGGGTGTCGACCCAGGGTTGAATGGGAAGGTTACCGAGAGAGTAACTGCGTTCCGACGGGATCCAAACACCAGCCTGTCGGCGTACTTGTGCATTGGCGGGGGAGTGCGGATAGGGGAACACGCCTAGGTGCCTGCCCCGAGTAGAACAAACGTGCGGGTATATTCTAGCACAATAGACAATATACTACCACGTATTAGAATTTACGACATATTTGAGCAAGGATCCACTTTTTCGGTATCAAGGACCCACAATACGAGTTCTATCGGAAAATCGCCGTTTTTTGCTGCAGCACTGCAATGTATGAGAAAGTAAAATCTGTTCAATGTAGGACTGGAGGGGGGTAGTTCCGGAAGTAAATACTATTTGGATACAAGTAGTTTGCTCTCCAGCATCGCAGTGTTTCGTGTCAGAGGGTTTCCGATGAAACGACTGACGGTTTCTGATACAAAAACATCATCTTTCCTTGGCGAATTCTTGGACGGGATAAGTACTATGCGAGCACGTTTTCTTGATCTTCCAGCTCTCTAGTTCTGGTCCAGCCCGGCACAGCACGGCCCGGTAGAAAATATGAGCTTCACTCGGAACGTCACGGCTCTGTTTGCAGTGCTGCCCACATTCGTCTGACAATGCGGGGTTTTCAATTTTCGCCCTACATGTGCGTACAGTGCTCCTTTTTGTTACCCAAGAGTTTCTAAAACTATTAATTATTCTTCAGAATTTAAAAAAAATCTTACTTGTTTCTCATTGTCCAAGGCGCGCTAGTACGTTGAGTTTTTGTCAATGAAGTTGACAGCATTGCACTGCCATGATGTAGACAGAACCCGCCTCTCCCCGCTGTGGAGTATCAAGAAAAAGTGCGTGATTAGTATAACGCGTCGAGCAGGGTCACCGCTTAGAGACATTAGACTTAAAAGACAGAATTTGACACCGTGCGTGTTACCTTATCTACTTCGCCGATGCCCGCCAGGGCACTCCAGAGAATAGGAAAATGCTCTCGTCTCTCCCATCTTCGCAATGATTAGGTAGCTATCTGTTCCTTGTCAAGAACACAACTGTCTTCAAAAATAGCGCTCCCGGTATCTTTCGCTTTTAGAATGTAGAATTTCACAAGATAGGCGGAGTTTTCTTTCATAATTTTGTATTGGTTTCGAAGTTTGGTGCATGCCAGATCAGTAAATTTGCTGTTCCCGTTAAAAAAATTATGACTATCAATTAGTAATTTATTGTAATTGACAATTACAATAAATTGTTGTAATAAAAGTAATAATAGAAAATATTGTATTTACAGTATTTGAAGTATTTTAAATACGTATGTATTTAGCTATTCAAAATCTAATGTATTTTGGGTATTATTTATATACTTATTTACGAAGTATTTTGGTGAGGAATTTAAATACTAAATTTAAAGTATTTTTCCCAACCCTGCACACAAAACATGGATTCTGGCTACACCAAGTTTTAGAGAATGTTTTCTATTTTTTATAAATTATTTCTTTCCACTATTTTGTTATCAGTGCTGACAATAAGAGTTTTTGTGCCGAAAATTTGCCGTTTTTTCCCGCAGCATTACATAACATTCCCTATACTGCGTAACCAGAAGCGAGGAATTAAAATATCTTTTAGGCGTATCTACATCATAAATTGTAGATAACAAGATAATTGAAACATACATTTTTAAAATTAATTCGGAAAAATAAAGTAAAATATCAGAAAAAATCATAATTAATTAATCAAAAATATTTTTTGTCAAGTACCAGCCTAAACACATTTTATCAGCTAGCAATGAATTAAATTAGTGAAGTAAATAATAGTTGTAGAGGGAAAATATATGAATGATATTTGAACTGCTGTTGGCTGTCTGTGTGGATGAAGACCCTAAAGGTGAATTTCGTAGTAGGGGAACATGGGCCAGAGTGAAACAAAAAATATAAATTTAGTTGTAAATCCACTTTTATTACAATAACATTGGAATACACAGAACAAATAGATACTTGTTAGCACATTATAAACACATTTTTCAGAGCTTAGACATTTTTCTACTGTCTGTGATAATTAATTGAATTCAACCTTACATTTGTTTCACTGAGCCCTATGTATGAGACACAATGAATTAGATGATGGGCACAGTGAAACAATCATCTTTAACATTTTAACTTAGTATATCAATTATCCATATCTATCCCAAAACACATTAGTATAACAATTATAGGACATTTTCACAAAAACTACATTCATAACCCTGAAATCATAGACTACTTAGGCTTTGAATATACATGTTCGAATGATTTACAATAGAAGTCCACAACTACTTAACAAATTCAGAAATTTAATACTCGGAGAAAACACTCAGTGAGATTTGCCCCCAAATTTAGGGAAGAAAGGTCAATTCCAAATGATGTGTAACCTTTGAGTCTTTTTTGCCTAGTACTTTGAATGGGTTTCGGTAGAATCACTTCTAGCATCAAATGTCGTAGTAAACGCATAAACAGATTTTAACTTGTTAAAATTAATTCAAAAAATTATAACTTTTACAATAATATTTGTATTTTTAAAGCATATAGGGCAGACTGAAACATTTCACTGTGCTCCAATGATTCATGTTTCGATGTGACCCACATACTTGGGTAATCTAAACGAAGTTATGACATGCAAGTAAAAACTAATTGATGAAAGTGAATGTTATTTGTCTGTGTTTTTATTTCAGTCAATGTTGTTCTGAAATGTATAACACAATGTTCTGTAAACCCCATTAAAATTGCACAGCATAGATTATTAGGCAGCGTCAAAAAATTACTTTATATCAGGAAAAACAAGCACTCTAACATAAGGTAGCTATATTCAATGACAGCCATTTTTAAACTTAAATCAACAGAAGGTAGTTAACACCAGGTTTTTTTTTCATTGTGAATGTCACTGATCAGATTTAAATATTTTGCAAAAACAGTTTTGTTTCACGGTGCCCCATGATTCATTGTTCCCTATGATCCCCTACAGAACAAATTTCAAGATTATGAGCTCAGTACTCTTCAGAGTGCCAGAGAATAACGAAAAAATGTAACTTCACGTGCTTCACTTGTCAAATTATTATACCTTCTGATTTTTTAACATTAAAAGAACGTTTTACAGTGGCCAACATTGTAGTCGATCTGATGGCAGTAAGGAGTGATTTTGAAATTGAAGAAGCGGTGAAATCAACTCGTATGAAATATCGGCTCGTTGCTAACAAGTTCATCAACGAGAGTTTATGATGATATTCAAAGGTATGGAATTAGTATATTCACTTCTGACTTCAGAATAAATTATCGTATTACATAGGAGTCTGATATTACAGATACACTATTTGTCTCGTAAAAGGTATAACGAAGGTAAATGTCATTCCTTCCAGAACTGTTTCAAAATATTTCGAGATCAATTTTAATCGAAATATTTTTATATATTGTATTAGAATTCTGAATAACTTACTAGTGAAAACCAAATTTACATAAATTGGCGAGTAATGCCATACCTATTTATATTACATAAAACACTATTTTGAAAACAGATATTACGACAAATTCTGAATATAATTGACACATTGACATTGAAAAATTCGACACTTTCTGAAAAAAAACAAATGCAATAGTTTAAGGGATGCTGTTCAAGATGTTTGACAATGTTTTCAAAATAACAAACTCACGGTCGGAAATTCGAAGACGAAACGGATGATCTTCGTGCAAAAATCTTAGACCATCTTGCAAAACCAATTGTGATAAGTAAACAACCAAGGAATGAAGCCATTCGTTACCAATAAACAGCTGGCTAAGAGAGTCCGTAATTGAATATCTAGTATTCTCTCGGTCATAACTTATCATTTAATGGCCGCAGTCAGTCTTGCATTGATTCATTTGGTATTTCTTTTTCGTGAGCCGTTCTCGAGATAAGTTATCGATGCCGCCAACGAAATTTTCGCGTTCAGAATTGGTAGATATGCATCTAGCCCTCGGCGCAGCAAACGGTGATACAAGAAAAGCAGCACTCATTTATGCAGAACGTTTTCCTTCCCGTTTCCATCCACGGCATCGAGTGTTCCAGCATGTTGATGGCAGACTGAGAACGACCGGCAGACTGTATCGTCGCCGATCACATGAGCTTCGAAGATCAAAGACTGTACCCGCATCATTTCAATTCTGCCACACGAAGGTAGGGGGAATATTATGGGCAAAAATCTTTGGTAAGAAATGGTTAACTACAATGAGTAGGGTTACGAATTGTGTCGAGCTGATGTATCGCTATCTCAATCGTCACTTGCTTTAAAAAAAGACAATCGACAGTCGGACAACTTATCTTCTGTTTCTATGTTTGATAACAGTAGATCTTTAGTAGCTATTAATATTTTTTTATTAATAAATGTATCGCAATTACAGCGTTATGTATCCGAATTATTAGATTAATTAATGTGAAATTGGTAATGAAAAAGGAATATCTTGAATCCAAAGGTGGAGTTTTGTGGAAAAACGTAGTAGACACGGCTATTTCCTTTCTGTTCTTCTATAACACAATTTTATTTTTCTAAAGCGAAAATAATGGCTATAACAATTTCATTTATTTTTTCGTAAAAACCACAATGACAAAAGAAACCTCTGACCGCGAGGTCCTAGATTCGAGTCCGACGGCGGCAGGCATTTCGACACTAGCTTTTCAGCTAGATCGAATTCCGTCGCTGTCTGGAGGAGAATTCTGGAGGCTGGCTGCTCTGATCGGTAGTTTTCCGTGGTTTCTCCAATCAACACCAGGAACAAGACTACAATATTATTTTCTAACGTAACCACTCGGACTTGCGAGCAGAGAGCTGGAAGTGGTAGGGGGAGTGTCAGGAGGCGGTGCACGGTCACCTCTCTCAAGCTGGCACTACCAAAATCGGTTATCACAAAACCACATAGGCCAGCATTTAGAACTCTTTAATTGATAATTAATTACCGGAGAAAAAATAATTTAATTGCTATAAAAACGTCCGAGTAATTAATTGTGAACTGTCGGGCGGACGGAACCGGTAGCGGTAGCTCAGTGCATCAACTGATGTTACTGCAGCGCCTCTGACCGGGAGGTCCTAGGTTCGAGTCCTGACGGTGGAAGGATTTTCGACACTAGCTTTTCAGCTAGGTCGAATTCAGCTGCTATCTGGAGGAGAATTCTAGCGGCCGGCTGCTCTGATCGGTAGTTTTCCGTGGTTTCTCCGATCAACCCCAGGCGAATGCCGGAGCAGTACCCTACCAAACGGGCCACGGACCGCGCGCGATCTGTCCTTCCTCTTCCTTGTCCCTCTCCTCTCCCCTTACACACTAACATGCACTACACTACCACATATTTCGGGAGACCGGTCGGGAGCTTAGAGCTTGTCCCGGCTGGGGCGGTGCCCCGCTGGTGGGAGAGTCCTGGTTAGGGGGAACCCCACTAGCCGACGGTAGGTCGGCGCCGGATCTCGCCATCCAGCGGGGAAGATCACCGCCATCTCCCGAGAAAAAAAACATGCACTACACTAACGGGACTAATGACCGAAGCAGTTGACGCGCCCGGAAACACGAAAAAATCAATCAATCAATCAATCGGGCGGACGGTCTGGCGACGTCCCTCAGTGGGTCGCCGCCGGGCCTCCAGGAGTTTTTCTTAAACACGGCTTCAAATTTTTCAGTGAACATTTCTATTTAGTACGAGGTTTTACTCTTCTTTAATATTGTTGAAGTAATATTTCGGTTGTATTATTAGAAAAGCAAAAAGTTGCGAAAGCCCACCTGGATGGCCGAGGTGGCTAAGAGCGAGTACCGACTCAGCGCTTCGGTCCGAAGGGTCGCGGGTTCGAGTCCCGCCTTGGGCATGGCTGTTTGTCCCTTGACTCTGTGTGTGTGTTGTCGCGGAGGGCCTCGCGTTCTGCTGACCCCAGATCAGAGGAGCCCACAAGTGTTTGTCTAGTGTATGGTCGAATATGCGTCCCTTCGGGACGTAAAGGGCAACCCGCTGTCGGCTGGATACAAGCCCTAGGGAAAAAAAAGTTGCGAAAATGTCAAAAAAATGTATTTTGGGCGACGATAGAAGGCATCTGCCTAGAGAATGGAGCAAGACCGTAAAGCCAGACCACATAAAGAAAAATATATAGACAAGGAAATTAGAAAAATTGTCTACGCGAATGTTTCTGCAAATGCTGTAGCACCTCTAGTTGGACTTGATGAGAAGGTGTCATAACAAGAAGAGAAGGTGGTGTGGACCACATCGTCGATGGAGGCGGCAGACCACATTTTATTTGCAGTCGAAACATGTGGTTTATTTTATTAAGTGTTCCGTAAAAGAACAATGCATGTTTGGATATGTGGAAACAAGAGAATGGATATGGAAACGAATTTTAATTTAAAGATGCTAATTTCTGAAGTTCGACGTAGCAAATGCGGCTTTCTCTGGTGAAGTGAGGGCGACGCTGCATGAGGGAAGTTCAAATAGTTCGACGTATTAATATGGCAAGGCCAGGAATGTTCTTATAGCAGTAAAATATGATATTGATTTTCAAAAGTAAATCGCCATAAAGAAGGGAATGCGCGCATGTATGAATGGTTTTCTTTTTGTATTTATTTATGAATGAGTTGAAGTACTGTTTCTTCAAAAGAAAGGGTATAAATATTTAGTAGTGGTGTTATTTATTTTGCTATGTGATAGCGATTTGAGGCGGTTGCGGTAAAAGGTAACAATTTTTTGCAGGAATAAAACAGAATTGCACAGGTGTTTGCGGTGGCAATGTTAAATTTTGAAAATATTGGGGTTTTTATTTCAGTTATGAGCGAGAGATAAGAGTAGCTACGTATCTAATTCTCAAACTGATGATAAGCTTCCCATTTCCGGGTTCGCGAACTCACATCCAAGATAAATTTTACTGGAAAACTGTGGATTATTTCGAAGGCGTAGTGAATATTATCGTATATTTTTTATGTAATAGTATTAAGAACCGTTGCGTTTGGAGTATAAATATTGTTTATATTCCAGACAATGAAAACCGTTCAGTTGAGGTCCAATGTGTGGGGAAACATTATCAGTAAATATTACTACGAGAACTCGGAAACCGTTTCACTATATACGAAAAAAATATTAGAAGAAACAGTAAAGAAGCAATTGAACGAGTTTATTGAAACAAATAAAATTGTAATAAATGAAGAATCAGGCTTTAGAAAAAAACAGTGTTATGTGAAACTGCGATACGAGGAATTTGAGACGAACGGAAGATTACTATTGATAAGGAAGGAAAGCAAAAGGTATCTTCTTGGTTCTCAAGATGGCATTCGAAACTATTGACAGGAGAATGCTTAATGAGAAAATATAGAAACACCGAATCATATGAAACGTTTAAAAGGGTTTTATTTCATATCTTAACAAGAGAAAGCAAAATGTAAAGTATAATAATATCAGTATAAGTATAATACATATAAATGTATCTGAGATATAAGTGTAATTATCTCAGAAAAATTAGCTAGGGTTTTAGGTGTTCCGCAGGGGTCAGTTTTAGGGCGATAATGTTTATAATTTACATTAATGACTTAATCAAGTATACAATAAACCTGTTTGAGAATGATTGTAAAATTCAATTATTTGCTGATGACACTTTGTTTTATGTAATTGGAAAAACAAGCGGAAATTGAATTTTAAACTGCGTAGGTATTTATTGGAATTCAAGAACGATTAAGGGTAAATAAATCAATACTTAATGTTAAAAACACTAAATTTATGATTTTAAATAGTGGAAAAAACACGAAAGTAAGATAAACTAAAATATTCACAACCGATTTAAAGGAAATACTAAGGGCAAAAAAATGAAATATTTGGGAGTAATTATCAATAATAAATTAAATTCGATTACGAAGAGTGCGTAGTAAAGAAAATTAGAAAAAAGGATTCATATATTTTAAACAGAATTGCGAAATATATTAATGGCTCCACAACATGTTTTATATTAATCCATAATTGCACCCCATTTTGATTTCTGTGCAACAATGCAAATTGGAATCCAACAAACTGAAATTGAAAACTTCAGATACAACAAAATAGAACCATGAGGGTAATAATTCAACGCAATAGATATATTTTCTAGTGTAAGACAGGCTAGACACTCTGACATTTATGTTAACAAATTCATTATAAGACGCTTATTTTTATTTTTAAATTAATTAAACATCAGATATCAGGAAATTTTGAAATAAAATTAACAAAATAGAAAGTGTGAAAGATAAAACAAGAGGAACAAGACAAGCACACAATTTAGTAATTAATTTCAGTAAAACTGTGCAGGCAAAAGATAAACGTGATAAACGATTTGAATTATATATTAAATAACCATTTGAAATAAAAAATGTAAAGTAAAAGAATTTAAAATAAAAATTATAAAATACATAGAAGTTGAAAATTAATTTTGTAAGTAGTTAATAGATTATACCTATAGGTGTAAACAATGTATGTAAATATGTATTTCATCATTGGATGTGACAAATAGCTGAGAAGGTTAAATAAATTAAATCTATCTATCCATAATATTTTTCGAAAACTCAAAAGTTTTCTGTGAAAATGAAAACATATTTCCGCATTTGCAGAAATGCTCAAACGCCATTTTCTCAAAAACATCTCCAATTTTTTTCTTTAAACTTTTTGTATGGATAGTGCTTTTGTATGAATATCACTCAAGCCGTTAATATACACATTTCCAGTAATTTGTATGTATTATTGCATTTGTGAGTGGTAGTGCTTCAAATGACTTTCAGTGAAGTTTTCCGAGAACTTAAAAGTTTTCTGTGTAAAAGAGCTTCAAAATTAGTGTTTTCAATACCACTTTAAAGACATTTTCATAAAATCAGCTCCAAATTTTTCAACAAAAATTTCCATGCAGGACGAGGTTTTAATCTTGTTTAATATTCTTAAAGTTATAATTAGGTTCTACCATTATGAAACCTAAAAATTGAGAATTAAAAAATTAAAAGATGGCCGTTGGTAAGAGGATGGAGCAAGACCGAAAAGCTAGCCCAGACCAATGATACGAGTATCAGAATGCCACAGACTCTGTGCCAGTGAGTTTGGGCCATTCTGTAGCACCACTAGTTACTTTGTCGTATACGTACGTATATACTGAGTAATATACGTAGTATAGAGAAAGTTATGTAATGCTGTGGCAAATCGATTTCGAGATTTCAACGGAAATACATGTTTTAGGGTCCCCTGATATCGGAAAAGTGTTTCTTTTTCAAAACGTTCGTCTGACTCTCCGTCCGTTTGTGAACAACACTAGATCCAAATTATTCGTCGGAATTTTTTTCCAAAATGGATATTATGGTTCGACTCAAAGCACTGCAATTTTGAAAAACATTCTTTAAATTTCGGGGGTCCTTTATATGAAGCCCTTGGAACAATTTCAAAATTGTCTCAAAAATTGCTTTAAATTTTTAATTTTTTAAAAAAGAATAGAGTAAAACACATTTACTACACTAATAAAATAACAGGCACTAAAGATGGAATAGAATTGTTTTTCACAATTAATTCTGAATTTTCGAACATTGCAAAAGTTTGACATTTTTTCAGCGTCTTCCTACAACTATAATATTGAAGATTTTTCCATAAATGAAAGTTGTTCAGGCTGCAAAATAGCTTGTTCTTTGGGAGAGCAACAGACGATGATTCGGGTTAGCGACAAGACTCCTGCCACAAGGGAAAGTTCTGAAAGGCAATTATTTTAAAAAGTATTAGTTGACCTCAGCGTAAGAATTATTGAATATTAAAGAAGTTGTCAGTGTTACCTCGTCTAGCCGAAAAGAAAGTTGTTTTCTGTCGTAAGCCGGGATTAATAATATGGATGGCAAGGCCCGCGCCAAAACACTCTGTTCACGGAGTCTGCACAACGTTACCAATCGTCAAAATCTAATATTTCAATGCAGCCAAGATGTAAATTACTTAGCCTTTTTACTGACGACGCGATCCTTTGTGAAACCGCTCGGTTGAAGATTCTCAAGCAATTGACTTTCGTGGCGTCTTATTTGGAAATGCATCTGATTCTCAGAAATTATTAACAATACGTAATGCTGCCTCTTGTTGGTTCCCAGTAGCTGGCGCAATCTCGCGAGCGTCTTTGAGAGCAGTTCAAACTTTCAAAGCAGTTTGTCCTTCCAAAGAGTTTCATACGAAAGACATCTTTGCCTTTCTCTCTCTGGAAGCCCGCCCGCGGTTTTTACAGAAAAAATATTAAATGTCCTACGCGAGACGTTTAAAATGTAAACCCTTTCATTAATGTCATGAACATTTCAAAAATAATTTAGTTGTTTTCGCACAATATGCGTGAAATATGTGCAATATCAATAGAAATCAACAAAGGCTCCGAATTGTTTCTCTAAACGTTTGGTTGGGTTAGGGCTAAATGTTCTCTATCAGATAATATAAGCACCATTTTGCTCTTTTCTTTTGTTTTTTCAAATATGGCACAATCAGGGTTGAGCAAAATACTTTAAATTTAGTATTTAAATACTTCCGTAAAATACCTCGAAAATAAGTATTTAAAAACATACTCAATATACATTAGATTTAGAATAGCTAAATACATATGAATTTAAAATATTTCAAGTACTGAAAATACAGTAAATACAATATTTTTTATTATTACTTTAAATTGCAACAATTTATTGTAATTGTCAATTACAATTAATTACTAATTGATAGTCATGAATTTTTAAACAATAACTTATAAGTCTAACTCAAATAACGGAATTTTCTTTTAAAGCGACAAGACGCGAAAAAATAAACAAAACTCTAAATTTATTTATTTGTTATCTTTTATAAATGATTTTTATATTATTCGGTTCAGATTTTAACGTCAAAATCGCCATATTCTCAATTACAAACGTCCCGTAATAAAGAACGAGACAGAACTAGAGACAAGACATGTTATGACAAAGAATGTAGAAAACTAACTAGTTCGAGAAAGTCTGTGACATTCTGAAGTATGACTTGTTCAATTTTACCTCAATTGTTGTAGTTTAGTAGAATAACAAAAACGGAGTACGACTAATCATTTTGTTTCAAACAGTTGCTTCTTAATCTAAAGTTTATTAGAACAATAACATTTGTGACAATTTGTTGTTGTGTCTCATTCGTACTGGAACGTCTCCAAAATGCGCCATTGGGTCGCGAATGAAATTGAAATCTCGAAGATTTACAAGGGGGCTAGAAAACCAAATTTTTCTAATATTGCAGAATGAGCCACAGTAGACGCAGGTTCCATTTAGTCGTACTATTTATGTACGAACGTAAACGGCAATATGGAAGGACAGATACAGTGGAATGCAATTCTTCCTACTCGGACGTAACAAGGGCTGCCTAGCTATGATTGTCGCAGGCGCCTCCCAAAGACGTGAACGTCTGATTTGAAAGCTCAAATAGTATAGAAGGTGATTAATATCACTCGTAGTTCGTGAGATTACTTCCAATGGTAATTATTAGGGAGCGGATTTCAATGATTTTGCATATTTTTGTCCGTTGATTCAGGACATAGGTAAATTAAATTTCTTTACAGTTGGTTAGAATTGGATGCTGTGTAGATTAATGTGGTAGAGCATATTTGTGCATATTTGGCCGATTTTTCCTGTTGCTGCATATTCGTGTAATTATAAGCCATTGTTTTGCTTATTTCGTTAAAATAGTCTTATCTCTAAAACATTTCATCCTTTCATTGTCTCTCTTTATTTGTAAGCGTTCATTAATTCGAAAGAGCTTGTCACAGTTTGCGCTACTCTTTTCTAGATAAAATACTTGTGCAAATGTAGGTTCTTGATATCATATTTTTAAACGAGGCAGAAGAAATGCAAAAGATATACTAGGTGAATATTTACTTCAATTATTTCTCCTGCGAAGTAAGGTAGATTATATATGTTTGCACAAGTGTATATTCATTCCAAGCACGCTTCTCCTAAATTCGTTCAAGAATAGGTCATTCGGAAACTAAAATACTGTTTATTTTAATTTCATATTAAATTGCATATTTAAGAACTTTTAGGTCATAAATGCATATTTTTAAAAGTATGTTTCAAGATTTTTTAGGGCATAAAATCCTCTCCCCAGTAATTATTGTGTATCTGTATTATTGTTTTCTACGCTACGTAAGCCCCTCTTGCACTACCGATGGCGGTGTGTTTTCGGCACTAGTTAGCTGGGTCGAATTCATCCATTATCTGAAGGAGAATTATAGCGGCCGGCTTCTCTGATCGGTAGATTTCCGTGGTTTATCTGATCAATACAGACGCATTCCGAAGCAGTCCTATCAAACGGGCCATGGACTGCGCGTGATCTTTCCTTCCTCTTGCTTGTCCAATCTTCTCCTCTTACTTACACACACGAATACCCCACCCTTACACACACACACACACTCACGAGCACTACAAAACCGTACAGGGAGACCAGTTGAGAGCTTAGAGCTTGTTCTAGCTGGGACGGTGCCTCGCTGGGCGAGGTAACTGGAGAAGAATCCTTCGCAAACTGACGTATAGCTCGGCGCCGGATCTCACCATTCATTGGGAGAGAAGCACCACCATCTCTCTGGATAATACATTCACTTCACTAATAGGACTAATTCCCATAGCAATTGACGTGCCCGGTAACATCAAATCAATTAATCATCGGAGCAATAAAATCACATTTGCTACTTTATACTTACAAAAAAAATTGATATTTCTCATACGTTATAATGAAGTTAGGCGGGATAGATGCGATACTTTTCTTTAATTTCAAGAAAAATTCAGTTATTTTCTTTGTTACCCTATTGCTTTCTTTTTATTCACAGTCCAGACACATGAATGTAACCACCGTCTATGTTCGACGTAAACATGCGATAACCTCTCACAGACGTTAGCAGCACTAACATTGAAGCGTGTATACTTGTAAAACGTGTCGGGTGGAAGTAGAAAACAGTGCATTCGTTGTTGCAATGCAGAAACGGAGCGGTTCATCAGGGGTCCGAAAGAACATGATCATTGGCTTTCAGGCCAAGGGCGGAAGGATTTCCGAAACAGATAAGCTTGCAAAATGTTCACGTGCCGCCATGGTTAAAATATACCGTGCATAACAAAATGGCAATACCTAAAACCGGCGCCGAGGCAACTGTGGCGCGCCACGGGCCACAGATGACAGGGGAGAATGACGGATTCAGAGATGTGTGCGGGCGGATAGACATGCAGCTGGAGAGCAACTGACCGCCCAGACGAACCAAGGGGCTACTAACAGGGCCTTCTCAACAAGACTTCAGCGAACGTTGCTGCGTATGGCCTCCGCAGCAGGTGCCTGGTTCATGCACTCACGCTGACTGCTGTTCTTCGGCGAGGAGGGCTGGAATTTGCACGCCCACTGACGTCTGGACGTCCACTGAGTGTCGACAGGTGGCGTTTTCAGATGAATCACTTCTCCATCGGAAAGTTGGTCGCTGGCGCATGCGGCGTGAAACGTCTATAAGCAAATACCCTGCAACAATCGCCCAGCCGGAGGGAAAGTGATGGCGTAGGGAATATGTTCGAATCGTCGATGATGTTATCTTAAGCAGAACCCAGAAATTCCTTAGAGAAAGTGTAGAAGAATTAATAACAGCTGGTAATGTAATCGGTCTTAAAATTAACTGCAGTAAAAGTAAGTATATGATTAATCGGAAAAAGAATGAACCACCCTCAAACTTTGAAATAGGTAAAGAGAAATATGAAAGAGTAGAAGTATTCAAATATTTGGAATCTCTCATTACTTCCACAAATAGTATAGAAATGGAAATAAAAGCACGAATGACCTCAGCCAATAAGTGTTTTAGAGCACTAAGATATGTATTAAGGAAAAGAAATAAACATAGATACCTCAAGATCCAAGTATATAAGACTGTTATAAGACCGGTAATATTGTATGGTGCCGAGTGTCGGACATTAACAAATAGACGAATGTATGCTGATGTCCTGGGAGAGGAAAATCTTAAGGTGCATTTTAGGCCCCACATGTGAAAATGGGCATTGGAGGATAAAGAGTAATTTAGAACTCACCAATATGTATAAAACAACAGATATTGTTGCAGAAATTAAGGTCAGAAGACTACAATGGCTCGGACATCTATTACGAATGGAAGAAGAAAGAACCCCAAAAATTATTTTCTGTAAAGAACCCGAAGGAAGAAGAAAGAAAGGAAGACCCCGTTTAAGGTGGCTGGATGATGTGGAGATGGATCTGAGAGTGATGGGAGTGAGGGGGTGGAGAAGAAGGGCAAAAGAGAGAAGTGAATGGGCATTGATCGTTCGAGACGCCAAGGCTAAACTTAAAGGGCCGTAGTGCAACAGAAGAAGAAGAAGAAGAAGAAGAAGAAGAAGAAGAAGAAGAAGAAGAAGAAGAAGAAGGCGGTATCTACCTGCAGGACGATGCAGCGTGTCAAACAGCTCTCAGTGAACGTACATGGTTCGAAGAGCACTAGGTTGAGTTTGCACCACTCCTCTGGCTACCAAACTCCTCCGATTTAAACCCAATCGAGAATCTGTGGGACCATTCCGATCGGGCTGTTCGCACCATGAATACGGAACCTAGCGCAGCTGGCTAGGCGCGGGAGTCGGCATGGCTCCACATCCCTGTCGGTACCATTCGGAGTCTAGTTGATTCTCTTCCTACGCGTCTCACAGCGGTCAGAGCTCCAAAAGGGTTTCAGGATAGGTAGTTACATTATTGTGATGTCCATCACCGACAATTCAGCTTGAGTCATCTCAACATTTTCTTCTAGTAAATGCTCCGCTATTGTGGCTTTAGACGTCATGTAAATTTCCAAGTGGAGGTCAACCAAGACTTCATATACTAGTTCTCCTTAAAAAGCCTTGCTGAATGGTATAATTAGTGTTCTATAAAATAAGGATTTCTCTCTAACAGAATTCTTGAATTCTCAGTGCCTAATATCTTGGAAGCATATGTTTTGAGGCCGAAACAGCCCTTTTCAGCATGGAATTATGAAGCTCGTTCGACAAACATCGGGTCAGACCTTCAATTTCATGCATCATTGGTTATACGCGCTGACCCCGATTCTCGGTTTGGGCCCCGTGATGCAACATCTCTGGAACGTAAATCTGATTCCAATCTGCACGTCGGCTTGTGTGAATTTACCTCTCCAGGGTAAGCTAGCGGGACAGTGGGGATAAACTCCAAATTCTCGACTGGACACCTGACATGGTGTAGTAGTGTTGTGCGTATAAGTGTGAGTTTGGGGGAAGTGTGTATGTGTGTGTGCGTACGCGGAGGAGGGGACAAGGATAAGGAAGTAAATATCGCGCGCGGTCCAGGACCCCTCTTTTGGAAGTACTGCTCCAGCATTCATCTGGTATTTGTCACTGATACTAGGGAAAACTTCTGATAGAGACAGATGCCGAATTCGACTTAGTGCCGGAAATCCGTCGCCGTCAATATTCGCTCCCTACGATATCTCGGTCAGAGACATAGGGAACAGTTGTCCTGAGCCAACCGGTCGGACTGGTGTAAGGATTAATGCCTGAACACGACCAACCTTGGCCACCCCCAAAACCTGGGTAGGACTTCCTTTGAGTGGTCGAATGAAAAGATAATAATCACTCCAACTCTTCCTCGGTTTCTCCAATTTGAGGGATCGCTGTCATGGTGAATGAGGAACCGAAATAGGGACCACCGAGACAAATTTGAAGGGTATTGGACTCTGCCCGTCTTCCTCCTGCATCCTTCTGTGGCACAAACGATGTGGGTATCGTTTGTGCCATAGAAGCGTTTGCGAAAGAGATGGTAGGAAATGGTGCGGCGTTAACGACATTTGCATCATGAAAATGAATTTGGGGCGTTGTTTTGTTGTATATATTTATTTTAGCATAAAGCTTTTTCGGCCGCATTGCGGCTATCTTCAGTGCTATCTGAGGCGGCTGGGGGCCCCGGTCCAAACAAGACAGCCTGTTAATAGGCTATTGTAGTAATATTAAATAACAAATAAAAGAGATAGTGTGTGTGTGTGTGTGTGTGTGTGTGTGTGAGAGAGAGAGAGAGAGAGAGAGAGAGAGAGAGAGAGAGAGAGAGTGTGTGTGTGTGTGTGTGTGTGTGTGTGAGAGAGAGAGAGAGAGAGAGAGAGAGAGGGAGGGAGAGAGAGGGAGAGAGAGAGCGAGAGAGAGAGTTGTTGGAACACAATTAGTACACATACATGTTTAATACGAAGTTTGACGTATCAATAATTGGCAAAATATATTTTTTCTGAAGAAAAACACTGGATGACTTTAATAGTAATTACCAACGAAAAATATGATTAAAAAAAAAGTGATTGTGAAAATGTGTTGACTTTTAGTGTGTCTTAGTCACACATTTTGTAATCGCATTTGCTTGAAAATATTTATTTTTTTCTACGCGAAAGAGTAAAATCATCTACTTATGCCCATACTATTTATACTATAACATATCCAAAACTCAACATACCGAGGTTTTTATTTCCATTTTTGACCCACGCTTAAAAAACAAACATGTTCGTTTTTAATAACGAATTATTAATGTAAACAATTTTGTACCTTAGCTGCTTCCCAGGCATACAATACTTAAGTACAAGTTTCGTCTCTGTAATTGTTTAATCTCAACTTGGTTGTTTCATCGTTAACTGTCGTAGAATATCACCAATATTTGCACCGTGTGTCCTTTTCAATTGGGAAAACGGTCGTTGCGCGGACAATGATCAGGCAACGAATGTACTGGCTGCTGGAGGGCCTACAACCCTACAGTGTCCGACCACTGTGCCGTGCTCGACCCACTTTTGAGCTCGGAGATCGTGACAGATTCTGCTGCACTGTTATGTCTACACTTTGACGAACGTTGCGTTGAATGGTGATTGGTGTGAGAAGTGTGAATGTGAGTCATAGTGTGAAGGGGTCTCAACTGTATGTCAAATACGTGATAATCCTGATATTTTCGACATTTTTGCAAATTGTTCACCCCATTTTCGCTCAATAACATTTTTGCGCGTGCTGTGCCAAACCTCGAGAATTAATTTAAGAAACAGTAAATATGCCTATGGTAAGTCATAAAGTTAGATGTTGGGTTAAGTGGTTATGTTTACGTCTTAAAATAGGTCCCCCGTGAATGTATATTCTTAACCCAATAATGCCTTTATAATATATGGTACATTATATGTGACCACGAGGCCAGAAATGTCATTAGCCTGAGAGTGATAAGGTACGATGATGTTCAGCTTGAATTAGCTACATTAATGCCTCGGTTGTCAATCATAATGACTTTCTGCAGCAATGAAATTTATATATTTGTTTCTGAGTGTTGCATAAGTTTCAATTGGTATACAAAACAATTTATTCGATTTGAGATGCGTTTTATATTTGAACAATTGTAGTGCTTAATGTGTGATAGACTGTTCAGGTAGATCAAGTGATGTTCCTATTTTGTACTCTGAGAAATATGCATTAAATAGATTGTATGTTTGGTGATTTGAGAGAAGGGGCACATGATTGCAACAAACTCGTACTATATTTTGGAAATTTATTTCTGCTTTGCCGTAATGAAATGTATACGCAATATATAATACACACAGGTCTAGATTATTCAAGTTTCACATTTAATTTTTATCGATTAGATGTGATGTCCATTGTGTTGAACTATGAAATACATGTTCAAAGTTAGTGGAAGGAACATTCATTTACATTATTCACTTTCTTTGGGAAATTGTTTGCATAGAAATGATGGTATTGTCATGTTAATCAGAGGATCTCTAAGTACAATAGAATTGTGACCTTTTTTTACTGTGATTGTACTTTCTTATGCTTTCAATTTTTCTATTTTCAATAATTATTTATAGTTTCCTTAAACATATTTCATTGTAAGCATGTTGCTAAAGAAAGAAATGTCATTGTTTGTAATAAAATAGTAGTAATTGAGTAAAACTGGACCCAAATTTGGTGTCATTGGCAAAATATTTTTTTCAAAAGCTACAACATTTTTTTTCAGTGTTGTATGATTTCAAAAAATGAAAATATGTAGAATACATCTTATCTTAGTTTCATGTTTTTCATTCCTTCTGCCGAAAATGATTATTTGTGCATCTCTATTAATACTAATAAAATTCAAGTAAAATACTTTAAAAATAATTATTGGAGTTCTGAGTTACCTTTGTGGAAGATGGACTTCGTTGAAAATTAATTTATGCAAAATATGTATGTAGAATGTTAAAAAGCAAAACATTTTGCTTATATATACATAAACAGTATATATTATATATACATAAACAATTTTCAGTTTCAATTTAATTGTGTTTGTGTAATTTTTAAGAGAGTCATACCATGTTAACATTTCAGCCGCCTTGCAGATAAATTCTAGAAAATATTCTGTTTTTAGAATCACACAAGTTCAGCTCCTTTGGAAGATATGCCAACAGCGCGAACTGCAAATAATACTGGTCAGTGCCTGAAAGTTTTTGTGCAGAGAGACTATAATGAGGGAACATTAGTTAAATTCCAAACTCGGTTTCCTGCAGAATTAGAAGACAGAGTAAGTATATTAAAAATAGAAATTTAAAAATGCTTTTGTGTTCCATGTATTAACAAATATTGTACTGTTTTGAGTTCATCTCTATTAAGAATAAGGTGATTAGTCTCTCAAATTTTGTGGTCTGTTATGAATTTACTAATTTTGTCTTTAATTTTGCAGATAGAGCGCCAGGCATTTGAATATACTGTCAATCAGTTAAATGCCATCTATGCAGAAGCAGAAAAGGCCAGCTGTAGTACATACTGTAAAGGATGTTTGGCGTGTTTGACTGCGTATCTTATTTATATCTGCACAGAAACACATTATGAAAAGGTTAAAAGTAATCTTTTGCAATTGACTTCAGAGTGTATTAGAAGTTATTGGTTAGGTTTCATCCTTTTTGATGACATTTTTTCCAATTGTCTTGTCCTGCCATCCTACAATTTTTTGTGTGCATGTAGGACTGATAAAACTCATGAATTTTTGCTAGAAACAAGAAACTGAATGTTTCATTTTTTCTTCCATTTAAAATAATAATTTTCTCCTTTTGCTTTAGTTACTTGCTGTAGAAGCAAACTACCTATTATTTATCAACTTGATCATGTTAAGATTTATTAGATTTTGGTACAATTAATAAATGTTGTTTGAAGACATAAATATTTAATTATTTATTATTTTAGGCGGTACTTGAATGTAATGATGCCTATGATTTGTCATAATAATACATAATAATCAATTAACCACACAAAATGTTTTCATTGTACTTCATTCTTGTTGATCATCAGTTGTTTGCTGATATGACTGTTACAAGGTTTGTAAGAATTTGTTTGACCATGTGGGTCCGCGACTGTGAGCTACTTGGTTGAACTAGTTCACCCAGGTTGAAGCTCATGTTCTCTGAACTTCCACTATTTATTACAGTTTCATTTATCTATGTTTACTTCCTCTTTAACGTAATTATTAAATTATTATATTTATTTTGGAAATTAATGATGGCATTTTAATTGCAACATAATATTTCCCAATTTATCTAGTGAAAGTATTAAAGTATCGTGAGTCCATTTTTTAGGGAGAGTTTAACTATATAAGGATTATAAAGAATAGATCATGCAGCAAAGCTAATGTATTCACTGAACATGTATTTATCAAAAGATCCAGTCCTTTATATGATCGGATAATCACATAAATCCAATTTGAAGGGGGGGGGGGGGTAAGGATATAAAGAAATTGTGAGTTTTATCAGTCTGAATTTTAAGCATTGTTCATTTACTTCTTTCATCATTTCAGTTGACATTGAGAGTGTGGTTGAATTTTCAGTTTCAATTTAATTGTGTTTATGTAATTTTTAATAATCACATTTATGTTATTGAGAGATTACTGCATTTGGAGTTCAAAGGTTCCTAGAGAAGTGCTTACTGACATGTCGTGGATTTCTTTATCTTTCACTTTTGCAGAAAACACTGAAATGTATTTATTGAAATCACCTTAACAACATGAAATAAGTCGCAATTTAAAGCAATTATAATTTATTGACTCAAAAAATTGTTTTTTCTACCTTCAGTATTAAACAATTTATTTTATTGTCAGTTTGGTGATTATAGTATTTCTTTCAGTGGTACAGGCATTATTGTTCAGTTGGTAATTGTAATATTAGTATTCAAAGATATGTAGTCAGTCGAATTTTCAGGAATGCTATTTTTAAGTATCATTTTGGTTTCATGTTAATAATAACATCTCTTTTAATTGTTCTAGTGTTTAAGAAAAGTAGCAAAATTTGTTGTGGAGCAAAATGAACGTGTATACGCACCTCGAGGACTCCTCATCACTGACCCCACAGAAAGAGGATTGCGAGTCGTATCCTTTTCTTGAATGTAATTGCATAGACTTTTAGAAAAGGACTAGCATGAGAACTTCCAAAATTTATTTTAATATTTTTTTATTTTGATGTACTTCTATTTATCAGTTGGCTGAGAAACTCTTCATGGATAGAATAGCACGAATAGAATAGTCCACGTGATTAAGAAGATCCCTGTATCAGCTCGAATACCTTGTTATCTTGCATCTTGCCTGGCCTTGACATATTGCCTGCTTAGAACCAGGTTGTTCTAACTAGATTTTTTTAATAAAATCTGTTTTTCGTATTCATTGTTATTTCAGCTCCTTTCCTGTTTCGGTTTTACATTAAAAGTGCATTCTTAATGATCACAAGTTGTTAAAAATTACTCTTACATTAGTTTACACATTTTACAGCTTTTGATTCTTTCCAAACTTTTCTTACTTCAACCAGTGATTAGCCAATCACATTATGGTGTGTGAGCCAGCTAATGAGAGGCAAGTTGCAGAATGAGGCTAATTTGCTGCCAAAACCAATGCAAATCACTGTCAAATCAATTATAGATATGTCTAAATCTCAAGGTATAAAACCTGTGTATAAATATTTTTCTGGTGTGAACAAAATATTTTGGGATTCGGTGCTAAAAGTTAGGTTCTTATGCATTAATTCTTTATAAAGCAGATTGTAAAAGGAGTTATAACATTGCATTGTTAAAATCCATAAGTATCATTGTTCTAACTCCAGCTAGTTTTTTCTTAATTTGGTCAAACTCAGAAAGAAAGAAAGAAAGAAAGCAAAAAATAAGGTTATTGTTTTATAAAATAAGCATCTTAAAAATCTGTTTCTTTCATTGAAACCCTTTTATCTTAACAGCATTGGTAGTATTAAGATTTGTGTAGTACTGAAACTTCAAAGCGTGCTCCTGAAAAAAAAAAAAAAAAAAATAATGGAGTTGGAACAGCATGGTTCTTAGCAAGTGATATGGCACATACGGGTGATACAGTGAGATAAAGGTTGTCAAAATATGAAAACTATTTAGAACACACGCGGGTATCTATACCTCTGAGATCGAAGTGGTTAACAGCTAATAAATAGAGGAACTTAATAGCATTGCTCTTTTGTTTTTCTTTCCTGACTAAAGTATTGGATTCACTTTGACATTAAAATCACAAATTTTTGGTCATAAATCCATATTCATGGTATTTTTTAGCTGTAACTTTGTACACACATTGTGATTAAGATGTATTAGTTCTACTTGAAAGTTGGTTACAATTGTTGAGGGTAGTGAGGAAATGCACACAGTTTTGTACCCCCAAATCAGAATGTCTGAGAATGGTAACCCTGTCAGAATAGCAGCTTTTGAGTTCAAAGTATGTGAACACTGAAGGAGTATGATCTAGTTGTGTCATTATGAGAATCCAAAAGATATTTTAATTTTTGTGGGTAAATTACAGTAAAGATCTTGTGACCCTGAAGTTTCTTCTTTAATTTTTTTTTGCTAGAATAGAGGAAACCTTTACAAATATGGTTAGTTCCCATTTTCATTAAAATCTCTGAAATTTTGAAAATTGCAAAAGTTCAAAACTTTTTCGAATCTGTCCTACACCTCACAATATTAATTTCTCAAGAAGACATAAAGTTTTGGTATGCTTACATTCCCACTAGTTGACTTGCTGTGAATTCGTATTAACATTTATTTTCAGTTGTCTGCATTCTCAGCCAATTAAGAAAAACTGCTAAACAAAAGGTAAATTGCATAAATATTGAAAAATTAATGATTGCTTTTCTCACACACTACTTTACTAGTATAAAGAAAGTATTGTAACGCTGTGGCAAAAAAAAAATGGCAATTTTCCAACAGAAAAGCTTGTCTTGTGGGGTCCTGATATCAAAGAAGTAGATAAATCTTGTTTCAATATGTAGTAAATTACTTCCTGTATCACTTTGTGTATGCAGAATCCATGTTTTGTGGGTATTTGAAACCAAAAATTGGTTTATGGCAAAATGTCTGTCTGTCTTTCTGTATACTACATTAGTAGTATGCAAGAAAGTAAAAATTGTTGTATGCAGTTTCCTTCCTGTAAAAATATGTATTTACATGAAAATCTACTCATAATTGTATTTATTGATTTTTAATCCTTAATCTAAGTGTAGATAGAAATTTCAATATTAAATGAACCTGCGGCAGCTAGGACGTGACTCTCTCTGTCAGAGTCAACAGAAGAATTCTTCATGTGACTGCCGCCTAGCTTGAGAATGAACTGAACATCATCAGGGATGCTGTGAATGGAATGTGTTTGGACTGGTAGAAAGCATGAGTTTTTATTGGGCAAACTATTGATGTTTGCTTGTGATTTATTTCAAGTACTTGTTAAGTATGGTGAAAATGGGTACTTTTGATTGTGACATTTATTTTCATTTAAATTAACTTGGGAGGTGTTTTATAATATAAGTTTCATCAATGGTGCCAAAGTTTATTGTTTTGTGTAAATATAAAATAATATTGATTTGGTGTGAATGTTTTGTGGTGGCTCTGGAATAATTGCAATCAAAGTAATCAAGCAAATACAATGGATAAAGGCACAGTCTAATTATAACATGCATTTACTTATTCTTATGCAAGTTTTCCTATTAAAACTCTTTAATGGTACAAAATATGGATTTCTTTGTGATCCCTAAACATAAGTGTGTGTATAAACCTAGACCTCCCATGACGAATCAGATAAAAAAGCTTTGTTCAAATAGTTTTGAAGTATTGTAGTAAAAGAGGTGTTGTACATGAGAAAGGTAGATGAGCGTAGTAGAGTTCACCTGCCACAGCAGGAGCATTTCAGGAATAATGGTGTTTCAGAGCAGTCTGATGCGTTGTTTGTAAACTTGTAAAATAACGAGGACCAATAGAATATTTTTGAATAACAATAATGAGAATCAGGGCCATTGAGGCAATCAATCACAACTGTATTTATTATGATACTAACAAATGTGCTTACTCAGTAAAAATATATATATATGATGCTTTTCTCTTTCTTTGTAATATATAATTAAAGCACCTGAAACATTTTATTCATTCTATGACAGTGCTTGTGCACCTTCAATGAAATTCTATTTGTTCTCTAATCAGGGTGAATGTGGTATGACTTGTATTTATTGTGAAATTTAGGAAATTGGTGGAGATATGGCATTGGTTCATAGACAGTAAAATGTTTTTACCCTTATATTAAGAATTGGAAACAAAATTCAATAATGAAAATTATTTGGACATTAAAAATTACTCTTTCATAAGCTTCTCTTGAAAGTACAGAAAAATGATTTTTAAAACTGGATCTTTTCGTTACACTTGTATTGTAAGAATTGTATAAAATTTCTTTTATATATATTTTAACAGTATTGTTCACATCAGCCCTATGAAACATTGGGTCCTTCCATTAATAATCCTCCCTCTGAAATATTTTGATGAGTTAAAACTTATTTTCTTTTGATTGTGTAATCAGTATTTGATATGATGTTATGTTCTTAGTCTGACATGCATATCTTTGTAAATTACTATTTTCTAATTCTGATCTCTTTATTAATTTTATTTTTCAATTTCCTTTACTCCTTTTTCTATTTTTAAGTTATTCATTCCACCTGAATTCTGTCATTCTAAAGTGAAATGGTAGCTCATCAAAGTGAAATCTAATTTAGCGGAGCATGTTATTACTTTATATTTCCAGACATGTCACTAGTTTTTTGATTAATTGCATCTTTATGTTCTGTAAGTCACATTATAAATCATTCCTCTGTCTTCAGAGAATACTTTTCATTGGGCCAGTAACTGATAGTGAAGAAATTTTCTTAGATCCTTTCCAGTATTCAGTACACCTGAAATAACATGAGGCAAAGAGCCTGACATTGATCAGTTTGTTCTGGAATAAGGAGCCTGTGAAGCCTGATTTAGTAGACATTTTTTGTAAAAATGGGACTAAAAGCTTGCCAAACGTAAACTTTGATGTCCATTTCTCCTGCTCTCTCTCAACTGTTTTAGATTTTAATCCACACCTTGGTACCTAATAAGTGTCTTTGATATGACGCAACCTCTCAATAACATTCAATTAATGTAATGTTCCCTATTATCCAGGTACCATTATTTCATTTTTAGGACCTTTTGATTGTAATTTAATGATTATCAGTGAAACTTCCACTATTTTTCTTTCTTGCAAATACTTTGAAAAAACAGTATAAAAAACTCTGTCAGTTAGTCAGAATCGATAAATGGTTAAAGGAAACTTAAAATTCAAATTTCTACATTTAATTTAACAAACATTTATTATACTTTTTCTAATGTCACAATTGAGGGTGTTATCTTCAAGATGGAATATGACACAACTTATTGCGTTTTTCTCTGTTCTGGCGCAATACGTCCCATGATTGCGACCGTATCAGGCAGTGCTGCAGATCAAGCGACTCTAGCAGCACAACCAAGAAAGACGCGAAAAGTCTTGCCATATTCCATCGTGAAGATAATACCCTCAGCTGCACTGCCAAGTTAGAAAAACCCAAGTATAAAGTGATGTATGATGCAAAGATACTCTCTGTGGTCTAAAGTCACTCCAAGTGACTGTATAATGTTGGAGAAAAAGCGAATTTGTCGACAAAGTTTTGTGGGTCCCTGACACTGGAAAAATTGATTTTTCTTGCTCCTATTTCTAGTAAATTTCTTTCTCAAATACATAGTGTACTCAGAATCCGTGTTTTTTTAGGGACCTTGATACCAAAAAAGTGGGTTTCTTGAGGGGTCTGCCATATTTTAGAGCAACACTAGTGCCTAAACCTTACACTTGAAACTAAAATTGATGCTCAGTTGATTTAGCCGATGTATTGCTCCTTGAATTTCAAATGGATATATTCTTTTTGGAGGTTCTTTACATGAAGCCCTTGAGACATTTTTCAAATTTTCATGATAATGACTCCAAATTTCTTAAAAACAATGTTACTCTATTTTCCATTTCCAAAAATAGCCTAGATATGATTATGTGTAAAACCTCTGAATTTTGGAAAATTGCAAACTTATAACTTTTTTTTTCCCATCTTCCAACAAGTATATAATTGATGATACATGTTTTTTTCTTAATGAATTCTTCAAAATTAGAGCTTTAAATTCCCTCACATACAATTCTTTTAAAACAGGAAGTTTTCATGTAATTTTCAATAAAATAGTAAATAGTAGTATTAAAAGAAAATTACATTGATAGGCTTTCCCCAAAACTGATCCCACATTTTTTCTTTAAATTTCTTGTTCAAACAGAGTCAGGTTTGTTTAATAATATGGCACAGGTCCATTTTTGTTAAAACCTCTCGTATTTATATTATTGCAAAAATTCAAATTTCTTTTTGATGTATTGGGAGTGTCTTTTTGATTAACATTCAGATTGTCTAGCAAATGAGTTGTTTCCTCGTGGAACTTGTGCACCTAGGTTCAAATCTCCGCCAGGATAAATATATGTTTTGAATTGCAAACACTAATGCAGGTTCAATTAGTATTATATAATTACCATTACAAATAATACAAGAAATTATGTGCTATTGTATCTCTGCTACTTTGGCTTGACAAGTTATTTTAGACACCTTTATATTTTCCATCACATGGAGAGTTATATAATTTTTTTACTGGTCATTATTTAAGTTGCAGATCATACTGTAAATTTCATATGCAAATGCAATTAACTTCTTTTTTCTTTTCTGAAGTTTTCTTACCTTCACTTTTTTGTAGTAGAAGTTTTTGCGGTAAACTATTCAGCTTCACTTATTTTTGTGGAAATCAGATTCAGTAGACCTAAACAACATATTTGTTATTTTTGAGAAAATTTCATGTAGATCTGGCTTGCTATTTGTCATTGCCATAACAAAGTCAAAGGTATTTCGTGGATGATCCGCATGCATATTCTTACTCAGATTACATATTATTGATTTACTTTGAAGGACTCAGGAATAAAAGTTTGTTTATAAATGTAAATTGTTCAATTCAGATTGGAAGGTACCTGACTTAACATGCGGAAGTAAAAAGATGAATTCAAGTTAGAATGGAATGTTATTTACACACATTTCCAAAAATGTGCTAATAATTGATTAGCACACTTTTTGAGGTACTTTTATGACCTTCATAATAGCATATGTGCTTTTATGGAATTAGAAGAATGCTAGTGATTTTCATGACGTTTTTTCATAGAAAAAGTAATGAAAATAAACAATGTTACTATATTAACCAATATATTTTACGTTTGATGATTTTTATCAACACAAAATCAAGAACAAATAGTTTTTGTTCTTGATAATGGTTTGAAGGGTTCATATTTCGTACAACACTGATAAAACATTTTTCACTTTTCAGTAGACGTTTCGGCGGGAGGTAGCGCAAGGATCGATTCTGGAACCAGACGTTTGGAATGTCACGTATAATGACATACCTACTCCAAATAAAAACGACCGAAGACGCAACCCTGTTGGATGCCGCCGACATTGCAGGGATCATGTAGGCACACTGATAGATCTGCCGGTGAAACGCAACCAACTTACGAGACATGTAAGAGCATGATGAAAGACCGCGGACTCGATCTCGCTACAGAGAAGACGGAGCTCGACCTTACACGACATCTTAACAACGCTGACCTCCTTGACTGTCGAAATGGAAGTTAACGGGAAACAGTCGTTCGTGAAATATCTGGACACCACACTCATCTTTGGTGAACATAAAGGACCAGCGGCAGATAAAGCTTCACGGTTAACCGGGCTCCTGAGCAAGCTCATGGCAAACATCGGAAGGCCAAGGCTGAGCAAACGGCATGACTACTCATATCTATGACTCGCTGTATCATGTACGAAGCAGATTATTGGGCTGATGCATTCGCAAGGGAATGTCTTTGACGACGCAGGAAAGGAACACTGAGGTTTTCTTGCTCCTACAGATCCGTTTCCGAACCTGCATTGCTGAAGGTGTCATACCCTTCGGTCTCCCTACGCAGGAAAGAAAAATCATCTGTGAGAAGATAACTGGGAAGTCGTCGAGCCTGGAGAGAAGCCTGAGATCTCACAATGGATTGTTGGCAAAACGAATGATGAAAGTGGACAGCCAAGCTCATCCCACAGGTACCAACTTGAGCCGGATACCGGAAGTCTTTCTTCCACCTTACATCGTTTCTCACTGGTCACGGATATTTCCACAAAGTATCTTCACCGTATGAGGAAAGTACATAGTGTATTGCCGCACAAGAAGTTGACGGCGAGCACATTTTATTCCTCTTCGAGAGACGGGCAGATGACAGAAAATCGAAAGAATGATGCGCTGGGGCGGTATCTCCTGCCGGCGAGTCTGTACAGATGGCGAATTTTCCTGCATTAGATGTTTGAAGCATCGCGTGGCTTGCAATGCACACTCACATACATACATACATATATGCTCCCGGCTTGGATGGGGTGCCGAATGTCGCTATGAAGACCCGGCCAGATTTATTCTTAAGAGGCATACAATGTGTGCGTGCAAGAGGAGAATGTTCTCCGTCGTTGAAAGCAACAACTGCTGGTCCTTCCGGAGAGCGATAAGCCACGTAGCGACTCGTCAGCATATCGGCCTATATGTTTACTGGATACTGCTGGTAAGGTGTTAGAGCGGATCATCTGCAAATGGATCGAATCCTACACGTAGGGACCACAGGGACTGTCTGATAATCAGTATGGCTTCACGAAGGCGAGATCCACAGTGGACGCCATTAGGGTCGTCATCGACATCGCGCGCAAGGCTATTTAGGGCAAACGATGGAGAAGAGGCGCAAAGAAGTATTGCGCTATTGTTACCCTCGACGTCAGGAACGCATTTAATACGGTAAGGTGGAGTTTCATTCTTACTGAGTTTAAAAAACTGGGAGTTCCGAATTACATAATGAAAATAGTCAGAAGCTACTTTGAGGAAAGAAATTTACTATACGAAACCGAGACCGGAATAAAAACGTATGGTATCTCGGGTGGTGTTCCGCAAAGCTTGGTACTTGGCCCGCTGTTTTGGAATATTATGTATGACTCCGTTTTGAAGCTCCAGCTGCCAGAAGGCGCTAGGGCTATTGAATTTGCTGACGATGTTGCCGTGGTAGTGGTCGGCAAATATACTGAGGAGGTCACGCAGGTTACTAACGAGGCTGTAGCTACGATTCGGCGGTGGCTAACGTCGGTGGGGCTCCAGATAGCCGAGCATAAAACGGAGGCTGTCTTGGTGACAGGCAAGAAAGCGAAAGAGGGTATTACTCTCAATGTTGGGGTAGTAAAATAGCCTCCCAGCCGTCTCTAAGATACTTAGGAGTCCAGATTGACGCGAGACTCCATTTCGACGAGCACTTGCGTATAGTCAGCGAGAAAGCGTCTCGTGTGGCTTCCGCCTCGGCATGAATTATACCTAACGTCGGGGGTCCGAGGCAAAGTAGTCGGAGGCTACTGTCTAGCGCAGTTAACTATGCTGCCCTAGGCAGCCCCCATTTGGGCTGATGCCTTTGGGATCCAGTCGTACGCCCGCGGTGCGAAGTCAGTGTACAGAAGGTCCGCCTTGAGGGTGGCCCGGGCGTTTCTCACGGTTTCGTATGACGCTGTGTGTGAGATGGCTGACATGCCTCCCATAGATCTCATGGCACAAGAAAGGGCCAGGCTGTACAGACGTAAGCGAGAAGAGATACAAATAGGAGCGTCATCATGAAGAGAGAGAGAGAGAGAGAGGTAACAATGGCTCAGTGGCAAAGGCGATGGACTCTATCATCACTGGTAGATGGACATTTCCTGACACGTAGCAAAGTGGACCCAAAGGAAACACTGAGATGTGGATCATTATTTGACCTAGTTGTTAACGGGGCACGGGTGCTACCGTGCATACCAACTCCGTTTCCGGTTGGACGATGGCTCCTCGTGCCCAACCTGTGATCCCTTGGTTGAAGATGTGGAGCACGTGTTCTTCCACTGTCCGCGCTTCGTTGGGGAGAGGGAAGAACTCCACCGACTCCTGCAGGTTGTGACTCCTGATACCATCGTCACCAGGAAGCTGGTGTCCCAAGAGAATTGGAGTGCAGTTGCCACCTATGCCGCAAAAGTTTTAAAGAAGCTTCGGGTAGAAGAACGATTTCGAAGGAGTATCCTGTGAGCATTAGTTGACATAGAGTGATAAGCCGATCTGCCCCTCCCGTGATGCAATGCCTGACGGCGGTTCCGCGGGAAGGGAACCGGAAGAATGGGAGGGTTTTTTAATGGGCAGGCAGAGACTAGCTGTGAATACTACACGCTGCGGAGCGCGGGCTCCGCAGTGTCATTTGGAGATTTTTCCCTGCCCACGTAAAAAAAACAAAAAAAAAAAAACACAGGATGTCCGGGGAGGAAACTTCATAACTTCGAAAATAAGCTCTTAAGACAATTTTAAGCACATTTTGTCAAATGAACTGTAATGATATTTGGAATGGTTGAGCCGCAATAAGCACTCATAAGTTTGTTAGAAAATGTGGTTTACAGGAAAAAATGTACATTGTAGAAGCATATGAACACTCCAGAAATATGTAAATGGTTTATTAACAAAATCAACGAATATATTAGTTCAGAAAGACAAATTAACCAAGAAATAAAAAGGCGGTCCAACTGTAAATTAGGTGCTGTTTTATTTCTTAGTTAATTTTTCTTTCTTATCAAATATATTCATTTATTTTCTTAATAATAAACAATTTCCATATTTCTTGAGTGGTTCTATGCTTCTACAACGCAAACTTTTGCCTAGAAAGATTATTTTCAAACCCACTTTTGAGTGCTTATTGTGACTCAGCCATTCCGAATATCCAAGTAGTTTATTAGGCAAAAATGCTTAAAATTGTCTTAACGCTCTCTCTCTCATTTATATATATATATATATATATATATATATATATATATATATATATATATATATATAATTTCTTTACTTCTAATATTTTACTATTGCCAAATGTGGATACATGTTTACAGCAAACTCAAATTAGTTGGTGTGAATTTTCATGCATCTATTTTGATGAGCTGCCAGAGAACCAAAGAAGTAATCAGCAATTCAGACTCAACACACGGACTGCCATTGCAACACCATGCCCGTTCATCAAACGTATGTGACTACTGTGATCCTCATACTGAACAATATTAGTATGGTACATGTTCATGTTTATCGTGTACTATGTTTAATTAATATTAATAATTGATTTTTTCTAATTATAGCGAATTACAAGTTTTATGAAGTATAATTTACCACATAACAGTAAGAATTAAAACTATATTTTTGAAGATTGCTAGCAGGCCAAACACAGAAATGGAGTCTCCGTGAAGACAACTCGTTGGCGCGCGATCTCCGCGTAATAACAACAAGCCCGCATTATGAGAGAAAACGATCAGTTTTCGCCCAGACAAAGCTAATACTGACAATTTCTTCAATACTCAAACCGGGAGCGGGAGCCCAGCGCATCAACTGAGGTCACTGCAGCGCTTCTGACCGGGAGGTCCTAGGTTCCCACTCCCCACGGCGGCAGGATTTTCGACACTAGCTTTTCAGCTAGGTCGAATTCAGTCGCTGTCTGGAGGAGAATTCTAGCGGCCGACTACTCTGATCGGGAGTTTTCCGTGGTTTCTCCGATCAACACCAGGCAAATGCCGGAGTAGTACCCTAACAAACGGGCCACGGACCGCGTGCAATCTTTCATTCCTCTTCCTTGTCCTATTCTCACCCCCTCACACATTTACACTAACATGCCCTACACTACCACATATTCCGGGAGACCGGTCGGGAGTTTAGAGCTTGTCCCGGCTGGGGAGGTGGCCCGCTGGTGGGAGAGTCCTGGTTAGGGGTAAACCCCACTAGCCGACGGTAGGTCGGCGCCGGATCTCGACATCCAGCGGGGGAAGATCACCGCCATATCCCAATAAAATGCACTATACTTACGGGACTAATGGCCAAAGCAGTTGACGCGCCCGGAAACACGAAAAAATCCATCAATCAATCAAATTCAATAATTCTTGCGCCGAGGTAAACTAATACTTCATAATTGACTTTCAGAATTTTCCCTGGTGTCGAGGTTACAAAAGGAGGAAGGAGTCTTGTTGTCAACCCGAATCATCGTATGATGCTCTCCCAAAAGGGAACTATTTTGCAGGCTCAACACAATCAATAGCAGTAAATTGTATTTCAAGTAATTTTAATTATTGAAATATATTACTCTAAATGGAAAATGGGAAAGTGGGAAAATACAAGGAAATTTCAGATGTAACAAGTGCTAAAACTACAAAAACAATTTATTAGAACCATAGCACAAATTGGGCCACGAATCTTGTATAAAAGATACGTTCAATTATTTAAAATTCTTGATTTCTCATGTCTATCCATGTCCAGAACCATAGTGTTATCAATTGAAACGCAACATGCCCCACTTCTATTCATCACCATACCACTTCAAATAGACAATACAATCATAACTAAAAGTACTCTGTGTGAGAAAAGTCCTACACAAGCAGAAATTACTAAAAAATGTCTACCTGTCACCAGATGACATAAATGTTGCAAGAATGTTTTTTTATTTATTTTATTTTTATTTATTTTATTTATTTTACGTCAAAAAGTTAAAAAAAACTGCATATGACGTGCTATGGGGAAAAGTGAATTGTGTGCACATTTTCAAAATTCTGTGATCCCTACACTAAGTCATATACTACTTAAATTTTGAAAGGGAGAAAAAAAAACAAAAAAAAACTCCCATGTAATAAAATCTATTTTCAAGGATAAATAAGCAATAAATTTTGGCTCTTATTACTTCCTGCCGCGACAACATGGAAACGATAATTTGAAAAATTGTATTTCCCACTGAATTCTAGAAGACGTGCACAGAAAATGAAGTTACATTTATGTCCAGAAGCAAAACAAGGGCTATCTCAGCATTTGCTCAATGGATCAGGGAAACTGGACGAAAAACCTGATCGAGATGGGGGTCATTGACCCGGAAGCTGTGTTACAATAGTTGTTACAGGTTGTTTATACTCATTTATACAGTCCAAATGGTAATTAATGCATTATGTATCATTGTTAAAATTAATGTTACTTTTCTTGTGATGCTCAGTATAGTCTAATTGTATAGAAACAGTTATGCAGCAGAAACGATTTCACTTGGGATTTAAACTCTTCTATTGAATTTAATCGTTTAATGTCATCTGGCAAAGTGGTGTAAAATAATGTACATGTCATAAGGCTTTTCTCAAAAGTAAATTCTTCATAAACGCATTGTCAAGCAATTTTACAATGAATGGTTTGCACCAGTGGCGGCTGGTGCCCCAACGGATTGAAGATTGCTCCTCCATCGAAAGACGGAAATGTAATTTCCAAAATTCAAAGTACGAATATATAATAAAAATGTACGGAATTCAAATCAATTAAATGTAAGTTACATAAAAGTCTATATTGAAACACTACTTACATAATTTTATGCGTCGGGTTCGCGTAAGGTATATACAGCTCCCGCGCACGTGGTTCTTAACGGCGTGAGAAATATTGAAAGAAAATTACATTTGTGTAATTTTTGAAAAAATAAATGAATGCACGAAAATGAACTGTACGTGAAACAGTGGTGTTACTACTATACTTTGGAAAATTTTGAAGAAAACCATTTGTTGGAAGTTTGAGGAGAGCCATTTTTGAGAAAATGGCGATTAAGCGTTTTTGAAAATGCAGAATTTTGATCTCATTTTAACAAAAAACTGATGAGTTTTCGAAAAACGTTATTTGACATTATTGAAAGCACATGCATTCATAAATACAATAACGTGAAGAAATTGCCTCTAATGTAAATATTGCCGACGTGAGAGGCAAATCAAAAATATTACATTTTTGTAATTTTTGAGAAAACAAAAGAATAGAGCAATATGGCATTTTTGTCATCTTATAGAGTTTGTTTGACACTACCCATACAAAAAATTTAAAGAAAAAATTGGAGCCGTTTTTGAGAAAATCCTGTTTTTGTAATTTTTTAAAATTGTAAGTATTGCACGTCATATTGCCGAAAACTATTAATATTTTTAAAAAATCTGCATTACCTTATTAAAAGAACTAATTGTTAATAGCAACAAATTTCACTTGAAGAAAAAATCTCTATCTTTAATTTTGTAGTTTTAAGGCCCATTCACAATGCAAACATAAGCATAAGCATGGCGTTAACATAAAAGTTAGGACTACGTCTACAAGTGGACTCATTCACAATGCGTTCGCATAAGCATAACACGTAAGACGTTAACTTAAGAGCTTGCAAGCTTCAAGCTTCTGTGCTATGCTTATGTCAGACATAAGGAATGAGCCAATCACAGTTCGTTAACTCAAAATCGAGTATCGAAGTCGATCGTGTCGATTCGTGTGCTGCGTCTCATAGCCAATAGAAACTCTTATTTTGCCTGTGTTTATGTTCGACATTGTGAATACGCCAACTCTTCGCTTGTGTTTATAATGTCTATGTCTATGTGTTATGCTTATGTTTGTGATTGCATTGTGAATGGGCCTTTAGTATGACGCCGAAAAAATTCAACTTTTGCAATTTTCGAAAATTCAGAGTTAACCGTGAGAAAGGGACCTATGCCACCTTTATAAGTGTATTTTACTCTATTCTTACCAGAGATTTGAATAAAAATTTGTAGCCGTGTTTGAGAAAATTTTGAAAATGTCCGGGCGGCTTCATGTAAAGTACCCCCAAATTTTAAAGAATATGTTTCAAAATCTCAAAGATTCAATTAGAGCGAGATCGACCGAATTTTCTTCAATTTGGAAAAGATCGTACAGGTGGTTTAGACCCTAGGAGTGTTCACAGACAGACGGACGGACGTTTTGAAAAGAAATACATTTTCGGGATCGAAGGACTCCAAAACGTGTATTTCCGTTGAAATCTCGAAATCGATTTTCCGCAGTATTACATAACATTCTTTATACTACGTATATTATTCTGTATATACGTATGTATACGGTAACGTAAAAATTAACACCTGTCGGTCTTTACAATACGTGTTAAAAGATTCCAGTACATTTATTGCAGCGTGTCCCCGATTTTGTGTGTCCAATGACCAATATCCCTTTCTTGCAACGAAAACACCAGAAAAATACTAAATTCGCGAGACGCCACGTAAGTGCCCAAACTACGGCTGATTAGGGGGTGCCCAATCCGATCTGCGCACCGTACGGACAAGCAAGGAATTGTCTCAAACGTACTTCAGAAAATTTGCCCAAAAGGCGGCTAGTTGACTTGCCTACATATCTTACACCGTGGCTGTGAATCAGATGTACAGTGGTTCATTACATCCAACGTTCTTATGAAATAGGTATTATGTTGCGAAACTTGATTGTTTTCTTCGGTGTTTGTGAGAGAGCAAGATTAATTTATAAGCATTGTAGATTTATTTTATTGTCATATTTTAATACATTTACCAACTATATATTTCAACCCAATTTAGGTTAGTTTTTGACTATTTACTTATTTAGTCAAAAACTGTATGTGACGTATGGGGGAGAAAATCATCTGCGCACGCTTTCTTGAGTTTCAGAATCCCTTCCCTACAATTAAACTATTAATAGTTGGAAGATGAAAAATAATAGTAATAATAATAGTAATAATAATAATAATAATAATAATAATAATTAATAATAATAATAATAATAATAATAATAATAATAATAATAATAATAATAATAATAATAATAATAATAAATTTAAAAAAGCGAGAGATTAACATTTCAAAAACTAGATATTTTCGTTGCGAAATAAATAAATAAATAGCCCTGATGATAGTAGGGGATTATCACATAGAGGAAATTTCATAGAATATGTATGTAAAATAATGAAATATAAAACTCTCAAGGATCATGTGGAAAATTCCACTTTGTTGCGTGCCACCTCGTCTTATATTCAGAACGATTTGATTTCAAGGGTGATCATGGTAATGATCCGTGAAATTAAATATGAAATTTCTAGAGCCTCTTTGGTCTCCTTGACATTGGATGAAACCCCCGATGTAAGCCAAGAACCTTTGTACGAATGCAACAAAGCAACATTATAAACGAGTTGCCTACGCCATGGTTTTTTGTATTACGGCATTATAAATGTTTAAGAGAATCAAACTTAATTTCGCGAAACAACTTTCTTGTAACGTCACAGATATTTGACATCTGTGCGAAAAACTGGTCGGCTGTTCCGTTTGCCGCTACCTCCTCGCGATTCTTTGCTGCGATTGGCTGAAAGTGTGATGACGCAATAGTTCGTGCCGTAAAATCTCTTACGTCATCATTTGTGTCGTAAAAGGTAATTTTAAGAACGATTTTCTGCGACAGAAAATGTCGTTTATAATGATGGTATACAAAAAAATTGATTTTCTTCCCCAGTGTTTTTTATAATAGCTCAATGACTTCCATTTTATAAATTAGGTCAATTCTAATAGATCTGTATCTATTGGAAAATGTTGAAAATAATTGAGTGTTAGAAGGTTCTTATTATTAAAGTATGAGGACACATCTTTATATTTTGCTAGGTCATGAACTTCAGTCAACATTTTCTAACCTTCAACCAACTCATGAAGTACGCGAACCATTATTACTTTTCCTGGATCTGTTTTTATTTTAAATGTACAAATTATTTTGTGCTCTAATTGACCAAAGAGCATATACAGGATTGGTGAATGAGGAATATTTAGGAGTGTTAAATTATTTTCTCATTTCTCGGGTTACATACGCTAAACCAAAAATCAGGCTACGCCACGGAGCCACTTTTAGGTTCCGCCCAACTTCGTAATTCGCAATTTACGCGTCTAAACATTTTCCTGTCATTCTCAATCTCAGATGTTTCACGTGAAAACGTATGTAGATTTTCCACAGTTTCGTAATAATATGAACAGCCCACTAAAAGACATAGCTCTCAATAAATAGTAAGTTGTCATTTACTTGCATTGCCTGAACGTGTTGCACAAACACAGCATCATAATATGTATGAGTACTGAAATTTTGTGGATTATCGAGACTTTATTTGTGTAGAGGATAACCCCAATATTACGTACGTCACCAAATCAACTGCTTTCTTCTGCCAACAGGTCGTATTGCAAGAAAAGGCAGCAAACTTAAAACTTGCCAAGCAAAAGATTTTGAAAATACGTTTCATAAAAAATCTTAACATTAAAATCATTGGGGATAACAAGTAATATTTTAAGCGCGTGATTTCAATATTGACATTCAACCAACAAAATCTGAATTCAGCACAGGAAACTGCAAACATGTAAAAAAATGATAAAAAAGTGCAAGATTTATATTTTTAAATAACCATATATTTATTACAATTTATACATCGCAAAATTAATGATTACATTATATTAAATTCTGGTTAACTTGTGTTGAAAGATCCTCCACTTTTTTCCAAACGATTATTGAAACTTAATGTAGGTAATATTTCTGTCGATGATAATAATTAATACAAATTTCTAAAATTATTATTTAAAAAGCCGACAGTTTATAACAAAATACGGAAGGGTCACTTCTACGTAATTCCACAGGAGCTCGAACTTCATTGGCACTTTTCATAACCGATGAAAGGGCGCGTGGAAACAAATGTTTTATACATTTCATTTTATTATAAAGCAAAACAGCATCATCGCTAAGGTCATGATATTATTTACTTCGAATCGTTTTCAAAAAGGTAGCGACTTGTGTGTTGATAACTTAGTGCTTTTGTAAATCCAATTTGTCGACGAAATTTGCAGCCAGAACCTAAATAAACAGAAAGAAAGGAAATATCATTATAAATAACAAATGTGATAAGACACGCACCTCTTTAACCACATACAGCCCGAAACTTAGTAATTTCTAGGAATCGCTTAGGGGTTGAGCGGACGTTGCCCAATACCTTCTATTATTGCGTTGCCACCCAACACTTTCCCTCCCGCCAAACGTTGTGACGTCATTCTGGATATCTCTATTGTGAGTTTGTTATCCTTGGATTTGTAATATCACGTGCTTTCGTGGAAGGGAAACAACAAAAGAATTATGGAGCTCAGCTCCGAAAGCTGAACTATAAATTCCGTGCACTTTTGTGCGCATTTCATAGTTATTTTTTTATTGTTCTTGGATTTATTTAGAGCTGCCTCTGACGTATATCAGCTGTTACGGTGTCATCCAATCGGAAGGTTGAATGCTACCATAGTGACGTCACTGTAGTGACTTTAAGGTCTGGATTGGGTGTCACAGCTGGTGATCTGTCAGAGGCAGCTCTGAATAAATCACAGAATATTCTGTGGACGTTCATTGCAGGTTCAGTGGGGGAATATCCGATATACTCTTTGGGGTCAATTAAGAAGTACATTTCGGATTACTTCCTGAGAACTCTTGTGTGTCGACAGGCTTTTTAAGTAATGTCTTTAACATCTTAAGTTTACAACTCGCAATTATAAATAATAAAGGTATCTGTTTATGACAATTTGAATCGACTGAAATGGCTCCTCACATTCAAGATATGCCTCCTGAAGGAGGGTATCAAAAAATTCATTTTGAAAGAATTCCGGCCAAATCATATTTTGGTGGTAAGTAATAAAACGTTGCCTTGTTCGTAAACATTTTTAAATGTGACTGAATGATACTTTTTTTTATAGGTTATACGATGATTGCGGGCTATCTTGGTATCACTGCTGGTGCCTGTTATTTTTTTTATTTGAACAGAAGGAAAGTAATTAGAGATCAAATTGAAGCAAGAAGTGCAAAAATTGCTATTTATCCTTTGCTTTTAGCTGAAAGAGACCGAGAGTAAGCGTTTTTTTGGGTTACTTTTTACACTTTGATTGTTTAGATTTTATTGTGAAGGTTTTTGCTGAGTTCTGCAAACTTTGTTCATTTGCCATCCCTTACACAATGTTTTTTCACATCCATTTGTTGATATAGTCTTTGGAAAGGTATGTGCTTTATGTTGTATTAAAGAAATATTGGGAAGTTCTTGACATTGCAATGTTCATGCTGCACTTTATTAAATAAGTTATTATTATTAGATGTATTGTGATAAACGCTGCACTTTTTATAACCAATGGAATTTTCTTTTTGTTTCATTTTAGCACAACAAAACCCTGCAATGAAAAGCCACTCTTATCCGTTGGCACCCCATTTTATCAGTTTGCCTTCCATTAAGAAAATTCAAAATACATTAAGTTATGAAAAGAAAAGGCATTTTTAATAACAATTTCCATAGCTTGCAGAAATTGAAAGAAAACTGCCGCCACCAGCTTTATAGGAGTTGTCTTTAGTTTTGTTAGATATTCAGGAACTTTGGAAGAAATACAAAAGAAATGAAACAGTTTTGATTTTGACTGAAACATTTTATTGCAAATATTTGATTGTGTTATTAAGCCAATTCTCATGTGGCATATACTGACTGAATTCTCATACTTCGTGTCTCATTGTTTACAACACAGCTGATACTATGGATAGCCAGGCTCCAAATAAAGGATGCTCGCCATTAAGTATATACCATATTATTGCAATATTTGTGAAGACTGTTTGTTAAAATGTATATTTGATTGGTAAAATTGATATTACCTGATTGATGTGTATGAACACTAGGCTTTGAGAGTTTCAAACGGATATTTTGGTTGTTGAGGGTACTTTACATGATGCCTCAGAAACATTTTCAAAATTATCTCAAAAATGGCATCAAATTTTTTGATAGAACTTCGTTCTCGGATAGGGTAAAGGACGCTTAAGAGAATATTAGAGGTCTCTTGTTCGTTGAAATTACTGTTTTTTTTGAAAATTGTAAAAGTGCAATTTGTTTCGGGCATCGTCCTTCAACTATAATATTGAAGATAGAGATTTTTTCCTTGGTGAAATATGTTCTTTAAAGACAGATATTGAAACAAGTTCATGTTCAATTTTTCAAAAGTATGAGTAGTTTTCGCATAATCTAGCACAAAATGTAGGTGCAAAAAGTTCATGTTTCAAAACTACAAAATTAAAGGTAGAGATTTTTGCCTTAGACAACGTGTGTTGTTAAAAATCAGATCTTTAAAATTGGTCATGGTTGGTGTTTTGAAAAAACTAGTTTTTTGCATAATGTGGGATTGAAATAAATGAAATTTTTAAAAAGCATGTTTTATGTAAAACTGTTCCAAATTTTTTCGATGGATAGAAGGGAGCTTAAAAAGAATGGCACGTGTCTCTTTTCTATTGAACACTGAATTTTCAAAAAGTGCAAATTTAGATACAATGCGAGAAAGTATGGGCTGTTGTAGCGCCACTTGTTTAGAACATATTTTTTGGTAAAACTCTATTTTCATTTTTGAAATGTTAAAATTTTATAATTTTCAAAAATATTGGTTGGAAATGAGACTAGCCACATTTTTCATCGTTATTTTATCTGATAGACAGGATGAAAAAAATTTTAAGAAAAAAAATGAAGTTTTTTTGAGAGAAAAAAGTTGTTTAAAAAATTAAAAACTGCCTAATTCAGGGAAAATTATGCAAAAATGGTTCACATATTCAAAAAATTGTACATGGTCTTAGTTCAAGATCTGTTAAAAAAACAGATTTTCAATAAGGCTCTCTAAATCTTTACTTTCAATATTATAAGTGTACGAAGGCACCGAAAAAAAATTGAACATTTGCAATTTTCGACAAGTCAGGGATTTGACTGAAAAAAAGACTTGCAATTAGATTCTTCTAAGCATCCTTTCCACTATCTGAGGGCAAAGTTTAATAAATTTGGAGCAATTTTTATTTTGAAAATTAAGAATATGTTGAGGCTTCATAAGAAGTCCCCCTCAGAATTAGAATACCTGCCTGAAACTCAGGACCTCTGATTCATTTAAATTGATACCAATTTTAGAGAAATCAGCTTAACAGTTTTAGGCCCTAGCATTGACCACGTTGCATGGACAGCGGTTTTGCTGCCGATTTTTTGGTATCCACACATAGTGTCTTTCCACCATGGATCCACAAAACATGCATTCTGGCTACACAATATGTTAGAGGAAGTAATTTACTTTATTCACAGACAAGATTGATCCAGCTTTTTGTTACCAGGGCCCAGAAGTAAGAGATATTCTGTTGAAAATTCGCCATTTTCCGGCCCACGATTACAATATGTTCCCTTCTTAGTGCGTGAAAGTAAAAAGTGGTAAACCAGATGACAAGAAATAGTGAAGTCTGTTCTTGTATAAGAATTCGATTTTTTGTTGGAATGTGGAATATTAGTGCCCCAAACTATATTATGTATTGCTTATATATTAGTTTCTCATGGTTTCCCTAGTCAGTTTTGTTTGTAACACACATTGCTTGGGAATAAATTTTTCTTCTTCATGCTGCGGGAATTGTAGTTAATTGCAGTGAACTCTTTTGTTTGAAATGACAAAATTCAGAGTCTACTTCATGGGATCACTATTTCTATGTCAGCATGGCAAAGCTCTGCTAGTTAAAGTGAAGTTTTGGCAAGAATTCACTGGTGAATGAAAGTTCGTCCAGGAATTACTTTTACTTGAAAATTACCAACACACCATTGATTGAGAATGTTTTGAATTTTAATAATAATAATAGTTTTTGCACAATATGCAGAGTTAGCTTTCACAAAATTTCGATATTGATAATGTCTGTCTTTCACATATTTTTACATGATATCTATAACAAAAATTTTCACATAGTTTACACACGTTTCTTCTGGTTGGTGGTAGGTTTCCTTTTTGGAGATTCGGTGATGAGATGGAAGTCTGGAGACGGAAGCCATGAGCAGTGAAAGGAGTCTTGTCTTCAGTTGTATGGGGCTCTCATCCGCTCAGTGTTTTTCATAGCATTTGTTCTGTAAAATTCCTCCTTATATCTCGTCCTTTTTCTTTTATTATTCCTGTAGTAGATTTTTGAAATGCCTCCATAGAAGGCAAGTAGCAGTTGATATCAAATCTATGTAAAATTGCTCCCTGGATAGTTCATACACTAATCATGAGGGGGTATACTTTGACAAACCTAGTGTTCATTTTAGGAATCGTGCTTTTACTTTTTCTATGTTTGCTAGGTTTTTCTTTTTCAGGTGCTCCCATGTTAAATGGATTCCATACGTAATTATGGGAGTGATTTTAAGTTTGAAAAGTTGCATGGCTGTATGTAACGATGTTTTTGGTAAATTCTGGATACATTTCATGACCGTAATGGCAGCTGTAATTTTCTTTTCTATGTGTATGGAGTATACATTCTAGTCTTCCTATACAGGCTAGTCTTCCTCCGTTTCTAAATGTCATGGATACAGTTTTTTTCCTCATTTTATTTTAAATCATTACTGTTGGCCCACTTTACCAGTGTTGAAGGCGCTTTGTAGGTTTTCAATGTCCCAGGAGATGAGAATCGCGTCGTCCGCATATGCATATATTTTAACATTTTCTGTTGTGATGCTCTCATGAATATCTGCCATTGCAGCAATGAATAATAGTGGACTAATGGGGTCTCCTTACAGGACTTTGTTTGTCTGTTCTATGGGGTCCGATTTGTCTATATTGTCATCTATTTGTATTAGGTGGCATCTTAGTGTGTCTTAGTAATCTTGTAATGTAGTTGTTACCAATCGTTGCTTCCAATTTTTCTATTACCTTTTTTCTATTTAGGAGGTCAAAGGCTTTTGCATACTCTATAAATATGGCATGCAGTTTTCTTTTTAAATACCTCAATGCCTCTTCAGTGTCATCTTGTAGTCATTTTATAGCTTGTAGTGTTGATTTTCCCTTAATAAATCCAAATTATTTCTCTGGTGAGAATTTTTCCATCCTTTTATTTAGTCTGATAGTCAACAGGCTTGTCAGTACTTCAAATATTGTGCATTCTAAAGCTATTCCCCTGTATGAGTTTGTGTCATTAGCGTTGCCTTTATCTTTTTATAATACTTGAAGAGTGGCATGTCTCCAGGTCCAAGGTATTTTTCCTTCTTTCAAGCAGACGTTAAAAATATTGGTCCAGATTTCTTTTAGAAGTGGAGCAGTGCTTTTCAGGTGCTCATTATATATTCCGTGAGGACCATATGCTTTTTTTATGTTTTGTTTCTAGGATAGCTCATTCTACCTCTTCCTTTGTGAATTTTTCAGTCTTCATCCGTGTTTGCTGTGGTTGTCCTTGGTTGATGGGTCTGTTTCTTTCGTTTGCAGTACTCTTAAAGTGAGCTTCCCACACTTTCATCAGTATATCTCTTGTAAAGTGAGGCTACTTGTGTGTTATGGCTTTGTACCAATTCTGTTCTGCTTCCTCTGCTTGTTTCTGTTCTTCTCTTTCCTGGAACTCTTCTTTTGCTTTTTTGGTGGCGCATTTGTAGTTTGCTCTTGCTGTGTTATATTTTTTGAAATATGTTTCTGCAGGGAACACTAGTATTTTCTTTAGTGCTAGTAATGCCTCTTTCCTTGTTATGAAAAAGTTTTGATTAAATGTGGGTTTTACCCTATGATTTTGTGTGTGGAAATGGGCAGCATTTTTTGATGCACTTCTCCAATTCTGTCACTGCTTCGTCGATGTTTCCTTGGTGAATTGCAGTTCTTACTTCTTTAAAATCTCCTTCTTTTATAGTATCTTAGTCTATTTCCCTCTTCATCTTGATAGTTTGTCTGTGGGTGTTTTCTGCTTGTTTTTTGTTAATATACACAGTAATGGCTACAGGTAGGAGTTTCCTTGCCATGACATTTGTTAAAATTTTGTTTTGCAGATTCACCATTGATGAACACCAAGTCTATTGTACTACTACCATTTGGACCTTGACAGGTTTTTTCCTGTTTGTTAATCAATATCATACCTTCTTGCTCTAGATATTCGAGAGTTACTCTAGATTTTTGTTGTTTATCAATTCTTCAATTCATATATCCTGCTAACACTATAAGTGTTTCAGCGGATATTTTTTGTGTGGCATTTACTCGCTCCTCAGTTATATCTTCTGATTTGAATTCTGTCTCGAAATATACACTTACAAAGATGCAGAGTTTGGTTTTCACTACAATAATATTGTCTGATTATGCTAAAAAGGGATTTGAGAAGTATAATGATGCCACTTTACGGTCTCCATGAGCACCTTGAATCGCTAGAGCATCTATGGAGTAAAAATTTTCGGTGTTCCAGTCTGAAGTGAGGAAGGTTTCTGTTAATATTATGGCATATGGTTGAAATAAGTTGTCCGGTATTAGTTTTGAATTAAAACATTTTGAATTTTGTGATCATGAAATTAGTGTGTTCTCGATAATGTGTGATTTCATTCATTAATTCACAACAATAAAGTTATATTTCGTCCAATGGTGCAACCAGAATTTTTGTTGGGGTCTTTATGTATAGCCTCTAACAACTTAGTTTTCTTATAATAAAAAAATATTTATTCTGATTTTAAAAAAGTATTTTTATTTGTTGATTTGTAGTTGTGTACAGGGTTTTAAATGACTTTCATTGATGACTGGGCATTGAAGGATCTTTAGTTACTATAGAAATGAGCAAAATCTACATTTTTTGAATGTTTCATGGAGGAGAGGTGGTGATCCAAGAGCCTCCATTGTCTATTTAAACTTCTGATTTCCACTGTTTCAGTATTTCTAATGATCCAGTGCTTTATTGTTGCAGGTTCTTGAAGCAGCTAAGGCGTAACAGAGATGAGGAGGAAAAGTTAATGGCAAATGTAGATGGCTGGGAGGTTGGTACTTACAAAGGAGAGCCCATTTACAAAACAATTCCAAAAGATAAGTTTATGGATCCCACGTACAACGAGTACTATGCTCATTCTTCGTATTGGGATTGGGCGAGGAGAGCTCATTTGAAGTTCTGGACGTAAGCTGTAATTTATGTAGTAATGATGCGATATTATAGCTCCCTGATAAGGCTATTGATGTATAAAGATGAATTATTAGTTATTAAATTGTGAAACATTTGTTTTGTTCATTTTAAATAACTATTCCCAGCCTATTCCTGTTTCTTCAAGATTTCTTTATTTGGTTACAAATCTTTCAATTGATAGGAGTGTATTTGTTGTGGAATAACTAAAAACAAGTTGGTAGTAATGTATCACCTTTAAAATGCTTGAATTCAAATAAATTCTGCCTTTTAATGTGAAAACTTTGTTTTTGCAACACTGATCAGATGTGTACAAGTATTCATGTAGAGAAATCAACATGAGCCACTGTTTTTGCAATACCCAAGCTTTCTGAGAACTGTAGACTGATCATAGAATTGGTATTTTATCGGAGAAGGCAGGCAAATGTTCATTCCTTTGTATGTAAATGTATTTATAACATACTTTCTTCAAAATTTTTGGATTTAAAAACTTGTAAACTAATTTTGTGTTTATAAGAAGTATGTAATAAATTCATAAGAAAACCAGCAGTGCTACAACAACATGGACCACTTCTATTTCCACTTCCTAATTTGTGAAGATTATGGAGTATTCCAATTCATCTTCAACATGCAGAAATATTAACAAAAGAATTACTCCATGACATACTTGCCCATATTGGTTTTAAACTCTGGTGCTGTGGTTTACTGTGCATTTAATGTAACCACTACACTAACCACCTGAGTTGGAATAATTCAGATTATTGAAAATAAAAACTTCTTCAATATTGTAGTTGTAGAAAGACGCTGCAAAAATTGTAAACTTTTTGCAGTTTTCAAATTAACTATTTTAAAACTGACCAGGTCCATTTTCATAAACCTACATTGCTCTATTTTAGGAAAAAACAAAACTAGTGCTGCAACAGAACATACTTTCTCACTTTATTTCTAGCTTTTGCATTTATCAAAAAATTCAGTGCTGAACAAAAATGCCATTCTCCTAAGCATCTATGTTCTTTCTGTGGGGGAGGGAAAAAAGTTGGAGTAGTTATTGAGTGTGTTTTTAGTTGCATTAAATATATTATCTAAAACCACTAGGTTTTTCAAAAAATTATACTTTTTTTTTTGCTTTCTCGTGTATGTATTTATGCACAGAGTAATGTAATAGAGAATGTTATGTAATGCGCGAAAGACGGCAAATTTTCGCCAGAAAAAAATTAATTGCCGGGCCCTAATAACGAGAATGTGGATAAATCCAATTGCTAAATTCAGAGAAAAAAAATCCTCTGTCACTGGTACAGTCAGAATTTCTGTTTGATGGGTCCTTCAAGCCGAAAAACCAATTGAAAGCAAAACATCAGCCCGTCGAGGTGGGTCGGTCCTCGTCCTGGCGGGGGGATGCAGGGAGAGCTCTCAAGTATTACTTTCACAAGTCATTTTCTTCTCCCCATTGTTCATTCTCATTCTTTTATAACATCCTGTTTCCTTTCTTCTGCCTCTTCTATTTCACTGGCTCTCTCTGTATGCTGAACGCCCACCCATGTGTTTGCCGTGCATGGCGACACGTGTCGAAGGGAATGTGTGTCCTGGCGGTTGAGGGGTCTGTTTGTTTCCCCAGTACTCACCTTGTGCTACGTTCTGCTTTGCACTTAGGGATACGTTGTTACGTATTTTGGGGAACATACCTTGTAGGCTTCAATACGCTTGTTTTGGCCTCGGACTCTTCTAGACGGGCGCGCCCGGGCGGTCGGGAGCTAACCCACTCTCGATCAATCGGCTTGGACTAGGTCTTGTACTGAACTCCAGGGTGAGCGGGAGGATTCACGGTGGTGCAGCGCTGTTATTCCCCCACTATATCCCCGTGCCAACCCTGATACTCCGATGGAGTGTCCCCTTGGTGGGCTCCGTGGTGGGTGGGGACCACGGGGATGAATCTGATATCCATCTCATGGATACTAAACCTTCTACCCCGCCCTCTTCCGCAAGGAAGAGGCGATGTCCGGAACGAACTATTGATCTGAATAGTTTCTTTTCAAAATAAGAAAGGCCAAAGAAACCTAGATTCCTCCTCATGGAATTAGCTCAGTGCATCAACTGATGTCACTGCAGCGCCTCTAACCGGGAGGTCCTAGGTTCGAGTCCTGACGGCGGCAGGATTTTCGACACTAGCTTTTCAGCTAGGTCGAATTCAGCTGCCGTCTGGAGGAGAATTCTAGCGGCCGGCTGCTCTGATCGGTAGTTTTCCGTGGTTTCTCCGATCAACACCAGGCGAATGCCGGAGCAGTACCCTACCAAACGGGCCACGGACCGCGCGCGATCTGTTCTTCCTCTTCCTTGTCCTATCCTCTCCCCTTACACACACTCTTTCACTAACATGCACTACAATACCACATATTCCGGGAGACCGGTCGGGAGCTTAGAGCTTGTCCCGACTGGGGCGGTTGGTGGGAGAGTCCTGGTTATGGGGAAACCCCACTAGCCGACGGTAGGTCGGCGCCGGATCTCGCCATCCAGCGGGGGAAGATCACCGCCATCTCTCGAGAAAAAAAACATGCACTACACTAACGGGACTAATGACCGAAGCAGTTGATGCGCCCGAAAACACGAAAAAATCAATCAATCAAAAAAATCCTCATGGAATGCGCTGAGGAAGGAAAATCTTTTAAAATGGTAAGTGCTGTCCGTTTAGCGCGCGCAGTTGAGGAAACTTATGGAAAGCTACAAGGTGTGGTGCGACAAAAGAATGGTACCATTCTCTTTGAATCACGTTCAGATGACCAAATAGATAAGATTTTGAAAACCAAGCAGATTGTCGGCCTCCAAGTGAAAGTGACCACTCACCCAACACTTAACCTGTGTAAGGGAGTGGTCAACCATGAAGACTTCTCTGCGGAGAATGAGGAAGATTTAATAGCCTTTTTTAAGAGCCCGAGAGTGACGGTAGTATATAGGATCAAGAGGAGGGAGCAAGGGCGAGAAATTCCCACTTCCACCCTTATTCTCACGTTTAATCTTCCAACTCTCCCTCAAAAGAACTCGTGCGGTTTCTATAATCTTCAAGTACGGCAATACGTCCCCAAGCCTTTGCGGTGTTTTAAGTGCCAGAGGTTCGGCCATACACAGCAGCGGTGCATGGCAGATAACCCAGTGTGCGGTAAGTGCGGGAGAACGATGCACGAACCTGAACTCCGTGCAACTACACCGCATTGTGTAAATTGCGAAGGTGACCACCCGATCAATTACAAGCAATGCCCTACTTTCTTGAGGGAACGCGCCATACAGAAGATTCGAGCAGTTGAAAAAGTGTCCTTTCCTGAGGCCAAACGTCGGTACCAGGCTAGGAACCCTGTTGATCTCTCTCACTCCTTCTCCGATGCCGTGAAAGTAAAGACACCAAGGGTAGCAACGGGCTGCCAAACGGAACGAGCTACTCCCCAAGTAGTGAGTTTCGCATGCCAGGTGTCTCCAGTGGACCTCCCTGTGGATGCCTCTCCCCTCCAAGGTGGGAGAGTGATCCCCGACGAAATATAAGATGGACAAAAAAACTCAGCCGTTGCAGTCGACTAAACACATATCCAACCCCCCTTCAACAGAAAAAGTTAGACGCAAATCTGCCTCAGACACGGCCACGAAAGGCTCATCAAAGCCACGTGTTACTCCTTCCGAAACCCACACTGAGTGAGCATCCAGCTCCCCTGGCAGTGCCCGGGAGGTCTCGGCTTCGGAGGAGGCTCCCGTTGGGGAGGAGTCTCGCGCATCCGGATCCCCACGTCGGAGGAAAAAAGAAAGTTGAATTTACCATGGCTCTCATATGGAACATGAATGGTTTCTCCTCGAGACGGGACGATCTTAAACTTCTGTTATCCCGTCACAACCCTTTAATAATCTGCCTTCAAGAGACTCACTTCACCCCATCTCGACCCTTGTCTCTTCGTGGTTTCTCCCCTTACAGCATGGCGGAGTTGCTTCACTGGTACATGATTCGCTGCTGTCTACAGAGGTGCCTGTTCTGACTGACCTTCAAGCAGTGTGTGTGCACGTGTACCTCCCATCCCTCACACCCACTGTGTGCAATATTTACATCCCTCCAGGACTGACTATCTGCTCATGAACTTCTGGACTTGATAAACCAACTGCCCTCTCCGTTCGTGGTTGTCGGGGATGTAAATGCCCATAGCCCTCTCTGGGGCTCTTCCCGCACCTGTCCGAGAGGCAGTGTATTAGAATCAGTCATAGACACGGCAGACTTGGTTATTCTGAATTCCGGTGAGCCAACTTATTTTGCCGTTGCCACAAATTCGAGCACGTGTATCGATCTAGTACTCTGCAGCCCTTCTCTCGCAACTGTCCTGCAATGGTCCATTCTAGACGACCTGTGCGGAAGCGACCATTACCCCGTTATCGTCCACATTGATGGACTTGCTCGTGGGTTGGCGCGCCCCCCTCAGTGGTGTGTTCGACGTGCTGACTGGCTGACATTCCAAGCGAACGTTAGTCTATCGGAGGGCGAGTTTGTCAGTGTGGAAGATGTGGCAGCACATTTTAACAGTGCTGTACTACAAACTGCGGACATTGCAATTCCCAAGCCGACCGGCAAATCGCGACACCCTTTCGTCCTGTGGTGGAACTTGTATTGCTCAAGGGCTGTTGGTGCTCGCAAGAAAGCGTTGGCGCGTCTAAAACATCCAACTGCGGATAACCTCATTGACTATAAGAGGTGCAGAGCGAAGGCGAGAAGAACCATTCTAGAAAGTAAAAATGCATCATGGAGAGCATACGTCTCCTCTCTGAATTGCCAAGTGCCACCACGTCTGGTGTGGAGGAAGGTGCGTCAAATTAAAGGATACCCTTCCCCAAAGTTAGTGGCAGGTCTTCTCAAAAACGGTCAAATGATCACAGCTCGAGACGCAATTGTAGAGGAACTTGCCTCTCACTATGAAAGTATGTCGAGTTCGGCAAACTATGTTCCCAACTTCCTCTTGCTTAAAGAAAGAATGGAAAACCGCACTTTGGATTTTTCGACCCGAGCAAATGAAGATTACAATACTCCTTTCTCTATGTATGAAATGCGCTCTGCTCTGATGCTTGCGAAAAGTACCACACCAGGTCCAGGCGAAATTCACAATTTAATGCTGCAACATACTGCACAATTTAATGCTGCAACATCTTAAAGTTCTCGCTAGCCGACTGTAGGCCAGCCCGGGATCTCGCTATCCAGCGGAGGAAGATCATCGCCACCTCCAGAGAAAATAATGTGCTACACTCACGTGTCTAATGACCATAGTATTTGACGCTCCCGGAATCAGTAATCAAGCAAAAACATTTCTTTCAGGGAAGTGTGAGTAAAATGATCTGTGGAGAGGGTTAAAATACAACGTCTCAGGAAAGAGCAAAAAATTCACCTGAAATTGCAAATAAACGCGTCGAAAAACTGAAGTGACAAATGGCTTCAAATTTTTTGATCTTTGTTCTCGGACAGTGAAAAGGACGCTGAAGAGAAAGGTGCAGTTGTAATAATTTTTTAATTGAATTTTATAAAATTATTTCACTAGACTATTCTTACCCGAGCAATTGCGAGTTGTATTTTTACAACAGACAGTAGCGAGGCGTAGCATTTCTGCATGGTCATCGCAAGATGTTAAGAAAATCCGGGCCTATCTTTCTGACGCTACTGGGAGAGGGGGTACTCAGGATATTTTTTCGTGCGATGTTTTTTTCAACACTCAAACAGTAGTGGCTCGTATTCAGAAAAACTGGGTGTTCACAAAAATATTCCAAATATATCATAGAAGTAAAGATGTATATTAGGCGAACAGTGGAGACAAAATGTTGAGCCTGGTTAGGAATACTATTAAAACTAAATATTGGTCCAAGGATAAATCCTTGGTTGACCTCAGTTATATTCGGTTAAATCCTTGGGTGATCCCAGTGAAATACCAGAACAACTTTCCTAGTTCAAATCAACTCGCTGGATACGTCCTGATAGCTACAAATCCAATAGATAGATGCATCTGAAATACTCTAATACCCTCATTTCGGCAGGAGAAGTTTGTGTTTAATTGTATCAAAGACTAGAGTAATCTGCTGGCACATGAATAGTTTGGATTTGTTGGAAGCTTAAACAACATGTTCTTACAAGGATATATTTATTTTTTCTAAACGTAGCCGATGACATTAGATCATTTTTACACCTCCTGCCTTATAAAATGAATATTTTTAATTAAATCGCAAACGTCCTTCTCAATGGGGTTCATAGCCTCAGACATGTGCTTATCACTGTTATAAAGATTCATTTTATGAGGCAGGAGGTGTAAAGTTGACCTAATGCCATCGGCCTCGTTATAATTGCCGTAGTGGAGAAGTGGTGGAACTGTGACACGGGCGAAACCCAGATTGTTTGGAATAACATTTATTGCATTCGTTATGACCTTCAAGAATGCGTTGGTTATGAAATTGAATTCTCGAAAAAGACCTTCGGCGAGAACATTTTCTTATCAAATTTGTGTTTTATTTGTTAAAGTACACAATATGACAGCGGCGAGATATGACTTATGAAAGTATTCTTCACATTTAATTATAGTTAATTTCTTCAAAATTTGTACGTTTGTGAAAGTCAATATTAGTAATAAATCTAGTGTTTATTTTGAATTATATTGCTGAATGAGTGAGTTGCTCTACTTAGGACGACAGTAGGTCTCGGAAAGTAATCTTATTACAGAAGGGTTCGTAGATGCGGATGGGCACTATTGTTTTATCCAAAACGCAATCTCCAGCGATCGTTTGAAAACTGCCCTTTTACAAAAAACAACAACAACAACAGTAATTTCAATTAGTTAGTGGGAAACATTTTGTTTCTAAACTGTGGTCGGTAGTGTGATTTTCTGCTGTAGTCTACTTCATATTACACGTCCAGACCTTCGTAAAATATCAATTAAATTTCTAGAAACATGTTTCAATTTATATTCTCTCTGAATTGGATTTTATTGTTCCTATTGGATTGGATTGTATACTCTCTGGTTCCAAAATTGGTAAACCTCCTAGGTTTCATTACTTTTAGAGAATGAGAACTGAATGAGGTGAAACTATTTTGGAGGTGTTTCGATTATACGTATAGTGTATAATGCTGTAATTTGCTGTTGTAACTTTTCTATTTTTTCCTCTTGGGTGATAAAAACTCAAGGGTTCAGAGGGTATAAAGCAATTCAAAGAAGAAATTGAATGAACCACTGATTAAATAAACCTGAAGTATTATATACTTGAGCAAGTAGTACACGAGGAAGCATAAATATCAACACCCGAGTTTCAAACATCTTTGTAGAATATACAGATAAAAATGTTATAAGGCTTTGAAATCTACATAAAATATCTATTATAGATTTAGGGAAAATGGTCCATTTCACTTGGGAAATTTTGGGAGGTAGATAGTGAATACGAGAAACATTGTGCTATTTCATAGTACTGCAATTTTTCTGAAGAGCTCTGCATGTTTGAGATCTATTGTGATATCTACCTTCATATTTCTTTCACTCTTACATTTCGATACTCAGCTGTAATACTGTAAAACTATTTATTAAAAAAGGAATTCATTGGAATTGTACACAGGTGAAAGAACTTTCGAAGGCCATGAGTTTACATTGAACAGTTTGAATTATTATAATGAGTGTTTAGCTGAAGCAACAGATCATTAACTTTCTCTTCCATCCAAAAATGCAGATTTATCTGAATGGATTTTCTTCCATAATTTCATTTAGAGGTGTGGTGAAACAGCTTCTTCGCCTAAATTGTGACACCGATGGTCTTTTACTTCGTTCTTGCCAAAAAGATTTCCCAATGTCAGTATAAAGCGGGTATTTTATCTTTAGCTGCAAAACAAGAAAAAAGTGTCAAACATCTAAAACACATTTCTCAAGAAGTCTATTGTTTTGTTTGTATTTGACCTCACATGGACTCCACCTTTTATAGAAATAGTATGCCCAAACTTTTATAATTACTTAATAATACTGCATGTAATGTGTAAAGAAAACACTTTTAAAGGTTTGGGGATCCAAGCCTTAAGCACAATGATAAAGTAAGGGTTCCTGCGTCAAACTTTGCCCTCATAAAAATATTATCTTTTTACTGCGTAATCGTTTCCAGGTCCAAATTAATATCTTTAACGAACCTGAGCATGGACAAAATATTGGGCATCGTAACAATATAGAAATATTAATCATATTTAATCAAATGATATAAAAATATTGCATCTAATTCAGTTGAATGAAAATGAATTGAAATACTTTGCTTAAAGAAAGCATATTAAATATATTTTTACACGTTTAAGAACTTATCTAAATTTTGTTCAAAAGCAAACAGGGGCTTCCGGTAGTATGGCTCTTAATGCATAAATTCACTGCTAGCCGTTTCAAGTATAAATGATCATCATTAAAGTGTTATAAAAGTTCAAAAACTTGTCCATATGGTAATTCGAAAAGGTAAACGTGCTTATTAGTGGAGAGAGCATCAAGTACTCATAGTTTGTTGAGAAACATAACAAATTAAAGAAAAAAAAACAAAAGAAAAAACACACTTATGAATTAATGGAATTTATACATTTTTCCCCTCTCCTTAATAGTCCTCTGTAGAACGTGAGTGCGTCACAGATCTATCAATGTCTGTTATTGAGAAATTGCAGAGCGGCGTTTCTCGGGACGCAAATGAGTCTAGTCTAATTAGCGCCAAAGAAGTGCGTGTTTTTCGTCTCTGGTTCTTCTTTTTTTCGATGAAGGGATGGAATCAGATAATTTCGCGAAACCCTTCCTATAGTATTCATGCCTCTGAGGGATACACTTTGGATTAATTAGATATTGACTACATTAGGAGAAATATGATGGTATTGTGTATTAGGGGAATGAATCACTCTGTATTGTAAAACTTTCTTTAAAAATAAGACGGATTATAAAAATATTTCTTTATTTGTAATAAGTACCTGGTATAGTTAAATGTGATTGAATCTCCTCTCTATATAGTACGAAAAGGCATGATGACGGTTACGGTTTTGTACCTTTTATAAGGCACTATCGTCGACCCAAAAACCTGTTTATGTGTTACTGGTGGAGAGGAAAATACTCAAGAGTTCTGCATGAGATGGATTAAAGTTTCGTGATAGGGAAAAAGAGCACGTGTTTATTCAACCCGCAACTCACATAGCTCTGCTCTCATCGTGTGTAATTACGTCCTTGAAATCAGGGACCCTGAAGGGATATGAGTTCTTTCACCTGCCGTACTCTAAAAAATGAGACATTTTTTAAAATGTTTTTCTAATTTTGAAGGGTACCACCACTTCATAGCAAGGGATGTCAGAAAGGTTCAATGTTGATTTCCAGAATGGAGCTATTTTCACTTTTAAAACAATGATTTATAAAGTGCTGAATGCTCGTGCGGGACCAACTTTATTATTATTATTATTATTATTATTAATAATAATAATATTTACCAATGAATGTCAAATTTTGGTGTTCTTAGTTGTGGGTCCCGGAAATCTGACGGTCTCTAGGCATGTCTTTGCGCAGGGGCCAGTGGCAGCGAAAGGATGGTGGGGGTGGGGGTGGGGGCAGTATGGTTCCTGGCCCAGATTCCACTCTTCAATATTCCAGGGTGACTTTCACTGTTGGCGGGTCCCCTTGTCTACATAGTCCGGACATGTTCGCTGACACCACTCCCGAAACAGCCAGCCATAAGTCGCTGTTAGAGGCGAGACTACCCGTCAACTTAAAAAAGTATTTTTGGATGCTTTAGGGATCTATTTTTTTGCGTTCTATTGATCATATAATTGTTTTTTATTCACATAATGTAAATTATGTTATGTTCAAAGGAATTGAAAACGTATGCCCCACGAACATTTGGAGGCAGATTATTTTTTGCCGACGGCGAAGTGACGATAGAAGAAAAGTCATCTGTTCTAAAATTTATTTCATGTCTTAAAAATCACTTCCTTATTTCTACAGCAAACATTTTTATTTATTGCTACAGTACTACAACAATTCAATTAGCGGTGAGGCGAAATAGCTTCTTCTTCTAAATAATGATACAGACGGTCTTTTACTGCGTTCGTGCCAGTAAGATCTCCCAATGTCTGTATAAAGAGGATATTTTATCTTTAACTGCAAAACAAGAAAACAAGTGTCAAACGAACTTCTGAAACAACTTCGCAAAAAAAATTGTTGTTTTATTGTACAACCTTTTTGTATGGGAAGAGCGTACTCAAACATTTTATAAGTATAATATATACATAGAAGCATCTACAAATAAAAAAAAAAATAGCTTGTGATTTGCCAGAAACGGAGTCGAGTCATGAGGACTAGAATGGCCATTAACTATGAATATTTTTTTCGTTTTATTGTTGGGCAAATATATTTTTGTGTTATATTAGTCGAATAACTTTTCTTTCATTACATTATTATAACTTTATTCTGCTCAAAAGCGATTTTACTCATCTGACGTACGATCGGCTAGAGCCCTGCTTAGTTTTGCCTGAAGCAAAATGACAGAAAAATGTAGATGATGCTTTAAAAAAGGCGAGAAACGCTTTCTTGTTCCTCCAGCAGACATGTATATTTTTTTAATGCCTACTTCTGGATGATCTCTTGTTGTAAAGCCCAGTGGTTTCGTTCGTCAGTGGAATATGGCTTATTGGAGCCCTCTAGAACCACTTTGGAGTGCTGCGCACCCATACTGAACAGCGGTTTGCAGTTCGTGGAAGTTCCTGAAATGTTGACCACGCAAGAGTTTCTTCAAGGTTTCGAATCAAAAATGAGACGGGGTGAAGAGAGGAGAGTGCGACAAGTGAGGCAGTGAGTACTTCAAAAGCCCATCTCTAGGCCCCTGCCGAAAAAGTTCTCGACAGCGCTCTTGGTCACTGTGGCAAGCGTATTACTACAGTGGTTTTGGAATATATTCGTTCATTAGTTCGAACTGGAGGATTCCATTAACAGCACCACCTGTGTGGATATCCTATGAGGGTTTCCTCCCGCCGTTCAGAGTAAGGGAAGTGTGCGAAAGGCGCCTTGCTGAAGAGCGATAAGAGCAGTCCCGAAACAAGTCGATAAACGCCCAAGTCACTTCTCTCTGTAGCACGTTACACACAGTGTTAACAGTTTTTGGCGTAAAATAAAATAAATAAAAGAATCGTAGAAATGGGCTTTCATGTGCCCCATCACCTGCCTTACTCTCTCCAATCATCTGTTTGGATCCGTGAAGAAATCCCTGCGTAATCAGCATTTTACGAACTGCATTCTCTGATCAGGCATGTGTGTACAGAATTCCAAAGAAGCTCAAGAAGGACTTAGTATGGCATCAACATCTTTAGAGAAAATACATTCACCTCAAAAGCGATTATGTGAAAGAAGTGGGTCAAATGCAGAGTTTTAAATTGATTCTATTTGCACGGCAAAGTAGAAATCATATGTAAAAATATTGTATACATAAAAATAGTGTGATTTTTTTTAACAATATTAGTTTCGAACCGCAGATTCTCAGTGGAAGGAAATGGAAACCCACCAGTGTTTTCAACTTCACAGGAAAGGCGAGGCTTGCTCATATAAAGAAGCCTTCATCCTCGCCTATGCTCCGCAAGCGAGTATATCGTTTCATCACCAAATGTTTCTCTAAATGTAAAGATTGTTACCAAATTTGTAGGCATTCAAGTTGAGCCTACCTCTGGATTTTCTGAAGTTGGATATATAGAAGGTGCAAAGTCTGGTATGTTGTAATCACATCGGTATCTCGTGCAATAGTCTCCTTTAGCTGGATGTGGTAATGCTTCAGCAAAAATTTCCTTGGCGCAATGTTCATAAAAGAAACGCTGCAAAAGCTCTCGTCGGCGACCTGAAACCAAAAGTGCATTTCAAGTCAATGTTGCTAGGCACTTCAAGAAATCGACGTTACAAGAACAAATTGAAAACGATGAAACTTCAAACTACAATTTTCTCTGTGAACGAAATTGAAAAGAAACTATGCAGTCTCCGGCAGAGATTCTTATCGTTTAGTTAAATACCTAGGAACATGAGTAAAATAAAAAAAATGACAGTTTGGATTTTGACTGAAAAATGCAAATATTTTATTGTGTTATTCAACCTATTCTCACACTGCGCATGCCGACAGAATTCTCATACTAGGTGTATCAATGCTTACGTCACAGCTGATGTCATGCGTCAGCAAAGCTCCAAGGAAGAGGCAACTACGTTTATGGAGCAGCAGCTTTTTTGATATTCATGGCATATAAAAAAGTGATGTATTGTGTCTCTGTACATACTATACTATAAGTATTACGGTAATATTCGTGAAGACTGATTTTAGAAAAACATTTCATTTTTTGCAGTGTTCTAAGAGAGCATTTCTTGTTCTTGAGGACTGATGGTGCGACTTTTTGGAAAACCATTTGTGTCGTTTTGTTCAGCAGCATTTTTGTTGTTGCAGGGTACTAATAATTATAAACATCATTAGGCTGATAAACACGTAATAACAGACCCGGTTGAAAGTTTGTTACTCCAGCAATAGCTAAAGTTTATTAACTAACCAAGTTTGATATTTTTGATTTGATATTTTTGACTGACGGTGTGTCGTTCAACACTTTTCGAAGACTCATCTCGCAGTAACAAATAACCATACAAACACATAATATAATTTCTTAGAACAAGTGCACACACTCACCATCTTTAGCTTAACTCATTTGTTTGGATCGCTTTTAACGGACAGTAGGTTGTTAAATCCTTGAAAGACGCTGGCCGTTAAGAATGACTTTTTGTTCTTCTGTTTGATTGTGTTTAGAAATCCCGGGTTTAGGGTGGCACGGTTCCTTTGGTTCCTTTTATGATTCATTATTTCTCGCGATTCCTATGTTTATAGTTGCGCGGTTCACTATAACAACTGAATTATTTATGTTCAATGTTAAATGAGAAGAAGTCACCTGATAATTTGTTGGCGTGGAATTGTGTGTATTTTTGCATTTCAAATCTTCTTCAAATAGGTTTGTGTGTCTACTGAGATGGAAGGTATGAATTTTCTTAAAAGTGAGTGTTCCCTTTAAAATAAATTCTCTTAAAAGTGAGGGAGGTATATAATACAACGTGAGCGCCGGAGTGACAGCGGAGGCGCGAACCAGGTCTCGAGAGCGAGGGCCGGAAGGCCCTCGCGAACGTAGCACGTTGGATCCGCACGTCGCGGACCACTTGGTGAAAAAAATGCGTTGGTTAAAGAATTGTGTAGGTTATAAAATTAAATTTGTAGCGTGAAAAATACGAATAATCAGTTCACTTAATGAGAGTACGTTGCTACGGAGATTTATACGTACAGGGGGCTTTGGAGCAGGGGGGTAGCTATTCACCCGATCTACCTTTATTTTAAATAATTATATTTATTGCTGTAACATCATGAACTTAACTACACGCGATTACTACGTATAAACAAGGATTCAGTTCATGGAGTCGATTCTCTTCTAATGAACCGAATCAGTGAATCAAAGGAACCGTGCCACCCTAAACTCGGGATTCACCGAAATAGGAAACGTTTTTAATATGCTGAATGAACTGACCGATGGTGCGCTCGGCGGGGCAGCCGGCGGCGGCGGCGGCGGCGTCGTAGACGGGCTGCGGGGTGAAGAAGGCGGCCACGTGCGGACAGGCGCCCGCGTCGCTCCACGCGCAGCCGCAGTGCCAGCCTCTCTGCGCCTGCGCCACGCAGCGGCCCGGCGGCCCGGGCCAGCCCTCGCTCTGAGCGCCTGTACGCGATGACCTACGCCCACTCACACCCCACACTTCCCGGCGGTACCCGCGTCCTTAGTGTCCAAGGCGAGGGGAAGGATTACAGATGCCCACCCGGATTCCCGAGGTTCTTGGCGGTACCCGCGTCCTTAGTTGCGAAGGGGTGTGGCGGGGGAAGGTGGCGAGGGGAAGGATTAGAGATGCCCACCCGGATTCCCAAGATTCTTGGGGGTACTCGCATTATTAATGCCGAAGGTGTGCAATGGAGAGGTGAGGGAGGTTAGAAAATTTTCCAGTTTTTTGGTGATACGTCGTTTTTTGCTGAAGAGGTGCAGTAGAGACTTGAGGGGAGACTAGAAACCACTCCGGATTACACAGTTTTTCGTAGATACTCGGGTCGTTAGTACTTAAGGGGTGGAGTGGGGAGGTAAGGGGGAAGATTAAAACCCCCCTCCCTTTCTCAGTTTTTGGATGATACGTCGTTAGTGCTGAAGGGCGGCATTAGTGCACCTGCGAAGCCTCGAAATGGGTTAAAGAGGTGAATGATAGAGCTGCAGTACACAATTACTCATGGTCAGTAGTGCAGTCAGTCGCAGTGGTGTCATCTCTGATTGGCCGGGAGGAATATAAGTACACATTGTGGTTCTGGCGTAAAACTGAATGTGAGCGAATTGCAGTGTCGTTCTCTGGACGTTTATTTACTCATATATATATATATATATATATATATATATATATATATATATATATATATATATATATAAAGTATATTAAAATGTGACATGTGTTAGTGTGCTTGTGAATAACTTTAAAAAAGGTCAAATGAAATTATCAGGTTTGCTAAAGGATGTATATAACTATTAAGAAGTGAAGTAAATTTTGTTTTTATATACAATATGGAATCTAATTGTATAAAGCAGATTTACAACAAAAACTATTTGACTTGACATTAAAATTTGTCTCTTAATTTCAAAATTCTAATATATTGAAATCCATTTAAAAATAGAGTAGGCCTACGAGAATTATAAGTTAATTCTTCTTGTAATGTTTGATACTGACACCTTATGAATATGATGCCTTCGACCTGTGCTACAGTCTGTATTACATGAAAAGATGTACTTCCTTTTGAGTAAGACAATTTTGCATCAAAATTTGAATAAAATCCGTTACTAAAAAGGCAATGCAACGACAAATTCCACGATAAACGAAAGCTGACTCCCAGGAATTTCTGTAACTAACTGCCCAGAAACAGCCGCTGAAATTTCTGACAGAATTGTTAATATGATATACTACGTTGATATTTCTTACAGGTACCCAAAATATTGTAGAGCACCAATAATTCAGACGTCAAATATTCGGGCGGTAGATAATCCCGAATCGATTCTTGGGCAAAAATATTAAAATTCAAATACTGAATGATTTACTGTATGCACAATATTTTTATTACTGTACTGTGCATACTGTATTTTGCTGTGGGTCTCAATTTACTGAACATAAAATAAGACATCTGTACATGACATACTGTGTACACAGCACAGTATTTTTCTGTAATTAAAACAAACATTTATCTACATTAATTATTTTATCTGCTCCACTTCTGTAACCATCAAGGGTGAATTATGAACAAACTTTTCTCACTTTGAAGACATCTAATAGCCCTCCTATTGGTTCATTTCGAATATACGTACAATTTGATAATCCGCAAGGGGTTACGGTCCCAATAAATCCGAATTATCAACGTTCTACTGCAATTTCAAAGTTATTTCTGCGTAGACTCCGAGGATTTTCATTGTCATTAGCAGTTGCTATCAGGGGAAGTATGTAACGTTCCTGATATTTGACCAATTTAAAAAATTAATGCTACATTGCGCTACATTAAGATTAGTGTTTTCCCTTAGCCAATTCCATCTAAATGCAGCTTGTCCGAAAAGGAAATAAAATTATGTTACAATAGTGTAAAATCGTGTTAAAACACAAACGTTTGAATAAGGTACCAGTGAAAACTGTTAGTTCTCTAAGATACGCGAAATATAAATGACACGCATGCATCATCACAAAGATAATTAATTAAACTTACCATTATAAGTCAAAAAACGACCAAAAATGTTAGTAAATAAAGTTCTACTCTGAAATATTTTCTTCACGAAGAGAACGTGTACTCTTGCCCTCCAATGTTTCCATAGTTACCGATGAAACTTCGCGGACTATATACATATGCTGTAGGGAGAATAAAACCGCGGCGATTGACACGCTTGCAGTAGTTCTTGCGTCGCCCAACAGATAGAGCGCGCGTTCTCAGCGCGCTTGATTACAAGTTCCAATACTTCCCGTAAGCAACTCGTATTGCGTGGATTTCCAGTACTGTATATATTTATATTGTTATCTGATGCACTCAATTGCACGAAAAGATGCACCCTACTTTGGAAAAAGTCAATTTTATCAAAAAACTTCTGCTTAACAACTAAAGAGGCAACGCACATCATATGAATTGCACTGTAATTACACCAAAACTGCCCTAAAATGGTATGGGTTCCCGGTCTAGGCAAAAATAAGCCTTTAAAATCGTCTCAGTTTCCCTAGCTGTGTGGCGAAGAAAAGCTCCGGCAGGCGGAGTTTCCTAGTTGCGTTGAAGGGATTACGTCTTGTTCGCCATGTGTCTCCCCCCACAAGCGTGGGAATTAGCTAATTAACTAATGGGGACACCGCTAGCTAGCCGGCAAAGTCGGACAATCATCCCAAAATGTCAAATACATATATGAAAACTAACATTTGTAATTTTTTTAGTGTTATATTTTAGCTTGTAATTTTCTGTTTTACCACATGATAGCATTTGGCTGTAGATGCTTTAGGCAAACAAAAGTGATACGAATGCAATCAACTTCCTCGATTCCCGGACATTCCTTCATGAAATGCATAACAAGTAATAAAACACACAGCCCGGCATTTGTTATAATGTATTAACTACTCATTACTCATTACTAATTCACACATTACACTTATCTACAGTAATAAAAGCGAAATTAAAAACTACGAGGCCTTAGATCAGTTTAAAAAAAAGTATTTTCATTCTTAACTGTTTTGTCAGAACCATTAAAGGGATTTTGATAACTGACACACGTAACAACAGAAAAACCAATAATAATGATAATAATAATAACAATAACAATAATAATATTAGCAGCAATAATAATGGCAAGGCTTTGACCTAAGACGACATCTTTCATTTAATCTATTCATCCTGTTAATATTTCTACCATTCAGGCCAAAATGCCTACTCTTACCATCATGGCACGTCTACATACCACTGTACCTTAACATGAAGGGAGTTGCCGTGAAATTCGAAAATGATTTATATTCCGGATAGTCCATGTTTCTAGTAGAACATCAGTTTCATGATCTCAGACTTAAATACGTCAATATTTCCCTCTATTGTAATATTTAATTTAAAGGACTTTCATACGTTGATTTCACAATCTGAAACTAGTGGTAATGATGAAACTTTCGCGCTATTGACACTAGTAATTACTCAAGAATCAGTAATTACTCAATATGTTTAAAAAAGTGCATGGCATCTTTTAAAGATATAAAATCAAAGAATAAATTGCGTTACAAAAGAAATTTTTGGCTTTAATATTCGAGGTGTGGGACAGGTTCGAAAATAAATTTGAATTTTGAAATTGTCCCAATTTCATAGGTTTCAATGAAAATCGGAACTAGGTTTATAAATGAACTTTCTTCTATTCCAGCAAAGAAATAGTAAAGAAATAACTATATCGTATTCCTGACGTATTTATCAAGTTTCAGTCTCGAAGCTTCTAATGTGACAGAGTTACGCGTAACACATACTTCCACACATACATACATTCCGATTTTCGCATAGAAAATTGTGTTAATCTTCTCGTAACCTGGGACAACTTTTACCATCTTTTGAACAGTACTACTAGACCTTAAATCTGAAGTGTTTGCGAAGTTACGTCTAAAAATTACCTTAAAAACATGGATTTGACAACAATACGCAGATATTATTTTATTGATGTTATTCCAATACATTGCCTACCAATACTATAGAGTAGGGAGGAAAAGTAAAAATCACGGTTGGTTACAATCCAAATTGCAGAAAAATGCTTAAGTGTATAAAAAATATGTTAGTAGAATGCAAGGAAAAAATGGGAAACATTTTTTTCGGTGAAACGGGTTTTGTATTCATTACAAGGTCTGCATTTTATTGATTTGAAAGTTTAATATGGATTTTAGAATTCTTTGACCGCAGTATATCAAGATGGCGGCACATGTAAGATTCATCAACAATGATCACGAAGAAACTAGTCACTCTGGCAACAAATTGGAGAATACGTTTCTTGGGTTCCATGTACAAAACTATCGTTTGTGCTAACGTTCCTTTCAAAAAACTGAAGCAGTTTCGAAATTTCTTTGAGAAGTGGAGTGTGAGAAAAATTCGATATGAATCTATATTGATAAAGGGATATTTGTTACCTCTGTACAATCAAGTAGTGCAGGAGATCGGAAAGGTCACAAAAGTAATATCAGTGACTATGTATGAAGATTCTTTTATTGACAATGCAACCCCATTTTATGTGCATATATATAGAACTTTTTGTGATTATATAAGTAATGTTAAGTGTATAAATGAATGTATATATTGACGATTTTAGATGAATATCAATCCGCCCTCAAGTAATATGAGAAAAACACGAAAAAAACGTCTGTGATTGCGGATGATGGTCCACATTCTGAAGACGTGCTAGGGAATTTGTGGGTGTGAAGACTGCGAGCTTGGAGACTGTATGTTCCTAATAAGTGCACTTAATCAATTTGCATAACGAAAACATTATTAACACCCAGTTTAACTCGCGATTATCCTACATACTTACATACGATTATTTCAGTTTGTTAAGAATCCAGCGAAATTATAAAAATTTCAAATCGTGTATATGGTATAGTATCGTAGTAATTAACGTATGAGTATTAATATGCTACTGAATAAAAATAGGGATTAAATATTCCAAAGTTCAATTTCTGCGATGCGTACTAAAAATAATTATTTTGAAATTATTGTTAATGGAAAAAACAAAACAAAAATCCAATCAAATTTTACACAGTTTAAGTGTAATTATTTTATGACCATTTATTGTATTTGTCATAAGGTCATGAAAAGGCCAGAAAATATATTTACTTTATTTAGCTTTTCAATAGAATAGCGAATTCTAGCTCCAATTACTCAACCTCAGTGGTAATGAGGCCCGCTGTAGAGCAATTCGTGTGTGCAAGACCGGGCCTCACTAAGCATTAATCACTGGCTTAGGCCAGGATCTGCCAGAATGCCGCATCGTGAATCAGGGGCACCTTCCTGAGAAACTGGCAGGGGGTAAAGCAAGATGTCAGTTATCAAAACAGGGAGATGAAATATTTTCATGCGGACCACTCAGCAGAAGGCACATTTTTTAAATGACTAGCTTTAAAAATACGAATATCTGAAGTACGGTTGGACAGAAGGTAAAACTAGAAAAAAGTCACCCTGTATTCCTGTAGTCACATTACAACAGGAATACATACATGCTTGGTGAAGCTGTCTGTATTCCGATCAAAATATTGTAGAAGTCACTTATCTTGGAAGGCGTTGGATATGGAGCCACAGTATATACTCGTATTGTTGGAAGAAAACCTCAAAGGAACTCAAAATCAGTGGTATCTATTAATGCAACAAGATCAATACCAACAACATCATAAGAACTTATGTCTATATCAATATCAACACCAGCTCCAACAGCACGAACTTCTTCAACACTTGCCGTTATCATCATGAAGTAAGTCAAATCAAATTAAATGTTTAAACCAATTCTCGCAATATTAAGTGACAGATGTATGAAGTGGCTGTAAATTAAATTATCTAAAACGAAAACGAACTGAAAACGCAGCTTCGCTATTCGCTAATGTTCCAACTTCAATCAGATTCAGCTCGTTAGAGAGGTTACCCGACAGCGAGATCCCTATCAGGACGCACAACACCAAGCAACGAAAATTTTCGACACTAGTTACAGAGCTAGGTCGAATTCAGTCGCAGTCTGGAGGAGAATTCTAGCTGCGATATTGCAAATATAATTTTCGAAAATTGCAAAAATTTAGAATATTTTCGGCGTCTTCTTACAACTACAAAATTGAAGATAGAGATTTTTCCTTCAAATGAAATTTGTTGTCCATAATTAGTTCTTTCGTTAACGTCACGAACATTTTTTGATAATTTTAGGCGTTTTCACACAATATTGCGTGCAATAATTGCAATTTTAAAAATATTACAAAAACAAAGTTTTCTCAAAAAGACTCGATATTTTTTCTTTAAAGTTTCTGAATGGATAGTGTTAATTAATCTTTAAAGTTTCTGAATGGATAGTGAAGCCATTTTCTCAAAAATTGCTTCAAATATTTTCTTCAAAGTTTTCCAACGCATAGTGCTAATTGCACTGTGGAATATGACGAAAGTTCATTTTGGTGTATTCTTTTGTTTCTTTTTCAAAAATTACCAAATGCATTTTTTAAAAAATATGCCTCATGTCGTTAAGATGCAAATTTCCATCGATTTGTATACATTTTTGCATTTTTAATTGAAAGTGTTTTAAATGACTTAAAGTGAAGTTTTTCGAAAACTCAATAGATTCGAAGATTTAATGTCATTTGAAAAGAGCTTCAAAATTTCACATCTACAGTAACGCTTAAACGCCATTTTCTTAAAAACGGCTCTAAATTTTGGAATACAAATGGTCATTTATGACGATATTTTACTTTCATTTCATATTCTTAAAGTAATATTTCGGTTCGACTATTAGGAAACAGAGGAACAGATTATTGAGAAAATTAAAAAAAAGTACTTTTGGCGGCGATAGATGGCAGCTGGCAAGAGAATGAGGCAAGGCCGTCAAGCAAGTCCACACCAAGGAAATTAAAAAACGTCACTACTAGAAAGTCTGTACTATTCTGTAGCACAACTAGTTTCATATTTTCTCAGCGTCAAATTCAAACTCACCGAGAACTCACATTCAAATTCACTCTCCGAGAACCTTTTCTACTCTAGATATCTAGCGAGTATCGAAAATCCGCCATAATGGGAACCCAAGAACCTCCTGGTCTGAGACAATTTGAGGAGCTGCCTAGGCAACGGCTGCGCCGTCTCATCCTCGATCTCCTATACTCCGCGGCGCGGCGGTGCCAATTAATTTTGTTTTTATTGATTGATAGATTTTTTCGTGTTTCCGGGCGTGTCAACTGCTTCGGTCATTAGTCCCGTTAGTGTAGTGCATGTTTTTCTCTCGGGAGATGGCGGTGATCTTCCCCCGCTGGATGGCGAGATCCGGCGCCGACCTACCGTCGGCCAGTGGGGCTTCCCCCTAACCTGGACTCTCCCACCAGCGGGGCACCGCCCCAGCCGGGACAAGCTCTAAGCTCCCGACCGGTCTCCCGGAATATATGGTAGTGTAGTGCATGTTAGTGTAAGTGTGTGTGTGTAAGGGGAGAGGATAGGACAAGGAAGAGGAAGGATCGCGCGCGGTCCGTGGCCCGTTTGGTAGGGTACTGCTCCGGCATTCGCCTGGTGTTGATCGGAGAAACCACGGAAAACTACCGATCAGAGCAGCTGGCCGCTAGAATTCTCCTCCAGACAGCAGCTGAATTCGACCTAGCTGAACAGCTAGTGTCGGAAATCCTACCGCCGTCAGGACTCGAACCTAGGACCTCCCGGTTAGAGGCGCTGCAGAGACATCAGTTGATGCTCTGAACTACCGCTACCGGTCCAATTAATTTTGTCATATTTAGTAAACACTTGGTATGATTCCGAATGTATGATTCTAGCTGCTAGAAGCTAGCCTTCCTGACGTGAATTTTTCAGACCTGAATATTTTGTGGTCATTGAAAAAAATGTTCCTTTAATCAATGATTTGGTTTTACTCTAAAGATGATTTCTACAAATTTTTATTGACGCTCACAGCAATGACACTATATATAACTTCGCAAGAAACTATAAAAGCTCTGCAATTAAGCGCAAATAATTCTGACGCATTAAAGTGTCAGAGATAACCATTTAAAAGTTGTGTCCAACGCACTGGGCGCCGGGTCTGAAAGGGCTAGTGTGATTCTGGAGAATGATCCAATCAATGACTTAAGATAATTCTCGCAAAAGCTGCATTATTTCGTTATTTGTTTTTAATGGAATAATGTAAACCGCATCAAAGTATATTTGATTTGGGAAACATCTCAAATAGTCATTAACAGCCCTAGTCCATAATACGTATTTTCCCAATTCTGCTCACTGGGCCCTTCCAACTGGGCAACTCACACGTAACGTAACGCACACACTTCAGCACTAGAGCGCCACTGTCAACATAGGGGAGCTCACCGTCGAGGGGGAGGGCGGAGTATTACGTAGGTTCTGTCTCAGTATGCAGATATTGTGCTTGCTTTCCTAAATATTGAAGGAACAAAAGAAAGAAAGTAAATTATACGAATGGATACAAGGTAATCAGCTAGACTTTGGTTGTGGAATAAAAACTTCTAATACTTTTTAGAGAACAGTTCTCGCTGTATTTCGATTCTAAAATTTATACATTTTGGGAAATCGTATTTTTCTAATATACAGTATTTTAATTGAATTTCATGTAAAATTTTACGAACTGACGTCAAATTGACAAATCAAGACTTCAGAATATATTTTTACATTATGAAGTTTATTGTAGAAATGTTGGTGAGCTGTAAATTCCAATAGAATTGAATATTACTCGCCCTCAAGAAATTGAGCCAATAGGCATAAATCGAAATTCGCTTATACACACACACAACATTTCCGTACTTCAGATAAGCCCATTAAAATAACATTGAAAATAAACTCAATAATAAATAAACTCGACAGAGCCAACACATTTATTAAGGTTATCATTCGAAAAGTCATAATTGCGAGAAGGTTATTAGAGAACAAAATTACTCTTCGAAACACAAAAATGAATACGAAGAATGCGGAGTGTGATATGCGCATCGAATACATTGTTTGTGGATTGTAAACTGGATATCGCGAATACAACTGAGTATATACTATTTAATTAGCCAGTGGCTCTAAACTGCAGGTAAAAAGATCCGAATTTAATGATAAGTAAACTGATCTCAAACGTCGAAAAATCGATACGGAATTATAAACACCCCACCGATCTCGCCACAAAAACCGGTACCGGTACTTTCAGATTCCGATAGGGTCGCGGAGCTCTTCAAAAATCGCAAACGAGCCCTCGAAGCAGGGGTGACCGGTCGCATAGTGACCCGCGGGGGCGACAAAGGGGAAGGCTGGCGATAGGCCTGTCCTGTGTGCGCGACAAAAGCGCGCGACAGCGATAAGCGAGTGGGGCGGAGCGGAGCGGCGTGGAGGTGACGGGGGTGGGGGGCGGTGGGGCGGGGGCGCAGGCAGTCGTACCGATGCATCCCGCCCCGGTCGCCGCGCCGCGCCGGCTGCCCGGCAGCGAGGTCGGCCAGGGCGTCCGGGCGACGCCCCTTTCCGGATGCACGTCAACGCGCGCGTCAGCTGCAGCGGCTAATCGGAGCATCGCATCGCATCGCGTCGCGTCGCGTCGCGATGAAACGAGCTGCCAAGCGAGGGGCGAAAAAAAATCTGCTAAGGGAGAGGGAGAGCGCGATCGCAGTCGGAAGCTGGACCCACCGGAAAGTTCTCGTTGTTTTCGTGATCGGAAGTTGTTCATTAATGAAAATAGTAATCACGAGAGTATTTAGTGGAGAGGTAGATGCTAGAAATTCAATAAATTAGAGCCACTTTTGATGGAATGCAATATTCTGAAGAATATCGGTTTTCAACAGATATGACTCCACACGAGTCCTGACGATGAAGGCTACGCAGCCGAAAAGAAATTTGATGCAATGAAGCATCGACACAATGACATCTAATTTATTAAAATTAAATATTGGGTATGGTATTAAAATATGCATAAATAATTATGTTGTCCAAAAAACTATTTTTAATCTTGATTAATATTTTATTATAAATTATTGATTGTTTAATCACCTGCGCCGAGGACATCCAGGGCGTCAGATGCACTGGCTGCTCGTCAATGCACGCGTCAGCTGCTTCAACTCATCGGAGCGTCGCGTCGCGTCGCGTGAAAACGGACGCCGAAGCTCACGTGCGATGGCGAAAGAACACCAGGTCTGAGGGGGAGGGGCGATGGCTGCTTTGCCGTGCAGTGCGGCCATTACTCGACCGGATGACGATAAGAACTGCATTACACTGTTAGTAAAAAAAATATTGTATACTGCAGATATTTTTTGAAAACACAGTTTTTTTAATTCGAAATCTGAAAAACTCGAAAAGCAAGTTATTATCCAATTCTTGAATTAACTGATAGATATGTAGTAGGTGTGAAAATATGAATTGAAAAAATACGGAAGTTAATGAGGGTTTGGTAGTTAACTTAGTTTCACAAATTAGGAAACGAAAATGGTTTAGTATGAATTGCTTTGGAATGCCTAGTATAAGTAGTTTCTCGATTTCCCGACACATGACGCACTAAACCCTCGTAAGCATCTAGTGTTTCCTAAACATGAAATTCACAGTAACACGAACAAAATTAGGATCCCAGCAGAGGAAAGACCGTGATTAATGGGATATTTATTTAGTTAACAAAGTTCTTGTAACACGAACGACGAACAATTTTCTGGGGCATGGCATTGACTTAAGTGCCCTTTACCTAAACGAAATATCTTGTATCTGAAACTCGGCTTTGCTGTGTTAGCCGGCCCGACGAAGGTAACATTGTCGGTCAGCCGCCTTTTGCTACCGAACAATAAAACCCTTTTTCTCGGAATTTCCGAAATATGCCCAAAATCATGTGCATCTCGTATTGCCAATCATGGATTATGTGAAGGAGCATTCAATAGTGTCACCAGAGCTATCACACGCTAATTATTATCTTTAGCAAATGCACCAAGTGGTCAATTCGAGATGCAATTGACGTGGTGGAAAAGTATAATTTTGAAATGGTTCTTACTCGGTATTATCAGAGAAATACCGCAGGTTTGATATTTGGTGCCGGCAGCTCACGTACAGTTAATTGTTTCGTCGAGTATGGACGTCTCTAGGTTCACAAGATAACATTGGACAGTCTGCTTTTGTGACAGAACATACTATAGTAGAACGTGCGATGTACTAGGAATGTATGCCTCACAATTTCTGTTCACAATAGAACATGAGTATATATGATGACGTTGCTGTAAGAGGGAGCAGTGAAACTGATGCAGAAACAACTGAAGAAGAGGAAGAATTATCTGTGGCTGACCTTGACGGATGAGAAATTCAGCATCCTTCCGGAAAAATGACAACAGAACCTTCAATTTTTTTAATGATTCTCAGAAACTTCAGAGTTGATTGATTGATTAGTAGTTCCAGGCGCATGAACTGATAAGATCATCCAATTCCAAAAGTGTAGTGCATGATTTTTTTATCGCGGAAGGCGACACTGATCTTCCCTCACTGGATGGCGAGATCCGGCGCCGACTACGTTGGCTCGCGGAAATTTTTTCCCCAACCAGGAATTTCCCACGTGGCGCCACCCCAGCCCGGACAAGCTCTCAGCTCCTGACTGCTCTCCCGACAAGTGTAGTGCAGGGCATGCGAGTGCATGTAAGGGGTGAAGATAGGACGAGGAAGAGGAAGGAAAGATCACGTCCAGTCGGTGGCCCATTTGTTAGTGTACTCCGGCATTCGCTTGGTGTTGATCGGAGAAACAATGGAAAACTACCGCTCAGAGCAGCAGGCTGCTAGAATTCTCCTCCAGACTGCGGTTGAACTCGACCTAGCTGTCTAGCTAGTGCGAAAATCCTGCTACCGTCGGGGCCCTAGGACCTCCCGGTCAGAGGCACTGCATTGACATCAGTTGATGCTCCGAGCCACCTTACTGGTTCTAGGCTTGAGTAATTACTTTTTGGAATGTTTGGAAGCTAACTTAGTTGAACGTTTGCAGGAGGTCCACCACATCACCGTCAGCGCAACATCACAGATGTATCACGGTTTATTCGTAAAAAGAATTGTCACAGTAGACAACAAACATGAATTAATGTCGGTCTATGCAAACGTGTCCGTTTTCTTTTTTGTCTAGGATAATAGGAATATTTATGACACGAACTCCAATTCTTTCAATTCCTCGGGATTCATGTTAATGAGAGTTTTCTGTATTTTAAATGTACGCAATCCAACTTTCAAATGCTGATTTGTTGTGATTTCTGCGGGAAGGGATATCTAAATACAGCTCTAGCTCGCATTTCCTTCGCTGTTGCGCCAATTTAGCATTCGATTAAACAGCTACGTAAATAGTTCAGTCTCTTGTTTCCGTATCCGCTGCTGTATTAACATCCAAACCGAACTCTGTATTGGAGCGTTTGACTTACCTGGGAATTTAATTTTGCCGGAATCGCCCAAGTGGCGTTCTAGGGATTCACTTACCCACCACTCTTGCCTTTTTAGATACATAGAGCACAATGCACATGAACGAGACTCAATCTCGATACTTATCGGTCCATTTGGAAGACACCCTATGAATATGACATGACCTCTAGGTTTCCCATTGCCTGGAAAAAGACTTGGTCGTGCTGTATGCGAGGCAAAGCGAGCGATGAAAAGCAACGCGGAAACAGTCAAAATCTTAACAATTGAATAAACATGAATTTATTGATTGATTATTTTGTGTTTCCGGGCGCGCATCTGCAATGATCATTGTAGTGCTGTACATGTAGAACATGCTTTTATCACGAGAAGTGGCGATGTGATTTCCCTCACTTGAAGGGGAGATCCAGCGCCGACTCACCATCGACTAGCGGGATTTTCCCAATACAGGTATCTCCCCCAATGCCGCATCCCCCTAGCCTGACCGATACAGATATCACCCTAACTCTAACCTCCCGACTGGTCTTCCGGCATGTGTGGTAGTGGAGTACATGATAATGTGTGTAAGGGGTGAAGAAGGATAAGGAATACCGGCATAGCCCCGGTATTGATCGGAGAAACCACGGAAAACTGACGATCACTGCAGCCAGAGGCTAGAATTTTCCTCTTATCAGTGGGTGAACTCCACCTAACTATTGTCGAAAAGCCTGCCATCGTCGGGACTGAAATCCTAGAACCTCACGGTCAGCGAATCTGCAGTGACATCATTTGATCTGTTGAGGTAAATGGAATAAATTCAGTCTATTATCAGTTAAGAAAAATAGCAATAGATGCTTGTAAACAATTTAAAAAGTAAAAAAATCATTATTTCATTGAGCCTGAAGAATTCTAGTTAAGTGAGGTGTCTATCTCCCACGGGATCCTTCAATGACAAAGTTTTATTGACGCAATGAAATGAATGAAAGGAGACAATAACAGGTGAGTGATAGAAACAAAAAAATGTTTGTCGAAATACACGTCAAAAAAGTTTTTTGTCAGAAACAAAAAAATCGTCAGTAGAAATACACGTTTTACTCACAGATCAATTCTTGCAAGTTATACTTGTATTTACACCAAAAGATGACAAATTAAATAAAATATATTTGAACTCGACAACGTTGAAATATATTTCATGGAGTTAATTCAATAATGTTGTTTGGTTTTTATATTTTTTGGTATAAGATACAGAATAAACTGCATTTATTTATACACATAACCGAAAGAATGTTATGCATTTATTTTACAAAAAGTGACTTTTTCTTAAAAAAACTCATTTGTCTTGAGGTTTTATTGAAGTGGTTCAAATTTATCAATTACGTCTTTTATAATTTTACCTATATCCAGGCGATGGTCTATATTAACATGATCTCGGTTAACTGAACTTTAAATGACAAAAAATACATAAGTGCCATAGTTGAATAAGGATTTTAGAATTAATGGAGAATTTAAGCGCCCCTTTACTAATTTAAAATACAAACATGTGAATTTCGGGATCAATATTTGTATAGATGGTCCTATGTTAGACACAAAGTGTACATGTGTCGATCCGGTGGCCGAGATTGCTAAGGTAGTAGTGTCGTAGTGATCTCGGACCAAAGGGTCGGGGTTTCAAGTCCCGCCTCGGGCATGGTTGTATTTGTATTCGTCTTTTCACCGCTTATCATCACCATGTCATGTCATCTTCACAGTTACCATAACGTTCACTCTAATAGTAGTCGCTAATGAACTAGACGTTGATGTGACCTTAAATGACCAAAAAAAGCGTACATGTGAAATGTACGAAAACCTGACGCAAATGTTTGGCATTAGAACAACTTAATATAAATATCATTACCTAAACTCCTTGTTATTAGTTTCATAATATTTATTACTTGACAAATATGTTCAACATAAACATATTAAGAAACACCACAAATAAAGAACCAGGAAAACCCCAACGGAGATCACGGAACCTTCACAGTTTCACTATTTTATATGGAATACATCTTCATGAAGAAAATACAGAACATGAATGATGCCGTGTGCCCAAATAAAGCAGATGGTTATTCAGAATAACACCCCTATTTGTAATCTTACAGTGATTTACTTATTATCGGAGTGTCAGGTTTTTGGTCAGTGTTGGCTAATAGTGCACTTTAGCTAAAGGCAGGTGAAATATTAACGAGTTTTACGGTATACAATGCTGCAACGTCGATACAATTATTCAGTTCATTTGAGGCGAGTGTTATTTCATTATAGCGATAGAAAATGCTCCAAAAATCCCTTTTCTCTAAACAATAAACATTTTTTGTGTACCTACATAATAACCGATCTTTTCCTTTGCAAGAAATTGTTCATTAAACGCCATTTAAGGCACGATTATGACGAATTCGTCGTTTATGGCACGAATAATTGCGTTATCTTACTAGTTGCATAATGTATTATTGTGTTATTTGATAATGGGATAGGGTCATTGTTGTAGACAATGTGCAGATGACTTCCATTCATCAGTGTTCGGATGTTCATCTGAGTAGCAGCTCTTCGTACCGTACCTGGCGCCCCTACCGTGCGTTGAGAATCACTTTGTTCAGCACCTTCACCCGGGTCATTGTGCACTTAAGCGCGTGAGGTCGCCCCAATGCACGCGATAAGCTGCTCTCCCGCCCAGGGCCTCGGAGGCTCCTCTTCAAGGGGAACACGGGAGCTTTGTTGCGCACAGAGCGTAATTCACAAGTTGGTCCCGATTCATGGAATCATTTGTGAATTACTTGGGCACCGGTAGACAATGGACAACATTCAAAATCAAATGTTATCTTTCAGTATGATACTGTCGTTCGGTTCAGGCTCTATATTTATACTGTTAACAATTTTGTGTGTTGAACCCACGTTTCAAAGGATAGATTGGATTTGTATAATGTGCAGAGGGGTAGCGTGGTAACTTTTTCTGGGTAGGCTGTAGGCTAATTTTTTCAAGATTCAAAACTTTGAAAGCCAGACGTGAAACCTGATGAATTGGAAAACACAATAAGCACATTATTAAGTGATGAGAACAGTTTTTGTTTTTCATTAAATGTTTCGGTAGACTCCACCTTGCAGTCTAATAGGTAACTAAACCACTGATTATGTAATGACGTGCAGAATTTACGTGCTCTACTAGAGCGGTTGTAAAGTTTTGGTAAGTACTAGGAGGTTTTAAAATCAAGAAACCTCGAACAATTTTTAAAATTTAAACCAATTACGAGGAAAAATAAGTTTTATTTTGCTGATTACTGCATTATCACGAACATTCCAAGTATTTATTTTCAAGAATTTCATTCTCTTAAATAGATAAGAAATGAAATTATGCAATATCATTGGAGAATTCCAAAATATAAAAGAACATGCTTCATGTTACACGAGAGTCAATTGCCCCTCAGTACTCCAGAATAATGTGAGAACCTCTTCGTAAACAGAAGCGTAACAAAGAAAGAAAGAAAGAAAAGAAAAGAAAGAAAGAAAGAGGGAAAGAAAGAAAGAAAGAAAGAAAGAAAGAAAGAAAGAAAGAAAGAAAGAAAGAAAGAAAGAAAGAAAGAAAGAAAGAAAGAAAAGAAAAGAAAGAAAGAGGGAAAGAAAGAAAGAAAGAAAGAAAGAAAGAAAGAAAGAAAGAAAGAAAGGTTAGAAAAGTAAGTTGGAAAGAAAGAAAGAAAGAAAGCAGAAAGAAAGAAAGAAAAAGAAAGAAAGAAAGAAAGAAAGAAAGAAAGAAAGAAAGAAAGAAAGAAAGAAAGAAAGAAAGAAAGAAAGAAAGAAAGAAAGAAAGAAAGAAAGAAAGAAAGAAAGAAAGAAAGAAAGAAAGAAAGAAAGAAAGAAAGAAAGAAAGAAAGAAAGAAAGAAAGAGGGAAAGAAAGAAAGAAAAGAAAGAAAGAAAGAAAGAGGGAAAGAAAGAGGGAAAGAAAGAAAGAAAGAAAAGAAAGAAAGAAAAGAAAGAAAGAGGGAAAGAAAGAGGGAAAGAAAGAAAGAAAGAAAGAAAGAAAGAAAGAAAGAAAGAAAGAAAGAAAGACAGTTACAAAAGTTATCAAGAGTCTCAGGATAAAATTGACATTTTGTATTTCTTAAAAGTTCTAATTACCTGTGACATTATAATTATAACTAGCATTATCAGTCATCGGCGAAAACAAAATATCCCAACTTAACTAGGGTGTTCGTCCTTGCAATATAATGAGCACCGCAACCCATATGTTCTCCAGGGCTTCAAGGAAACAAAGGAGTAATATCACGAAGGAGCGTTGCTCGTTGGGGCCACTCCATGCCCGGAGAAAGAAAGCAATTACGTTCTGACAACCGACAATTTTATGCGACAAAAGAAGACTGTCATGGCCAGTTAATAGAAGCAGCGGAGGCATCCACTGTGAGAGCAAGTATTGACGAAACACTTTGTGCAGGAAAGAAGGCTATCAGAGAGGAAGGTTTTGAGCTAATTGAGGTGCAGAGGAGAACGCGTCTCGGCGCTTGCATTTCTGAGAACAGCTTATTGGCAATCTCTCGAAGAACATAGCGTCTTTTTATTTTCAGATGAAATGCGCCAGTGAAGGCATGTTGGTAAATCATGCCGTTATTATTCTCCATGAATGATATTGAAGATTGTAATTCCAAAATCTGGAGTAGAGGTAGGGGAAAAATGGGAATTTTTTGTGTAAAAGAGCACTACAAATCTTACGAGTATAAACACCTTTTCAAGTGCATTTTTTGGTATACAAAGACATTTGATTGTTTGGACGATGCATCAACTGAATTGTGTGCAACCTGAATAAGAAAAGTAGCAACTGTAGAATGCCCTATTTCATCATTCCCTTATCGAATTAGGTATAATTTGTTTCATATAAATGATTTCTGATAAGAGTAATTAGTAATGATTTGTTGAGATATTAGTTTCAAACAATTTAATTAATTAATCGACAAAACAAAAAAAATCGTATATGGGAGAGATATGATGTGCAAACGTTTTCTTGAGCCCCAGAATCTCTACCTCACTCCCACCATAGCAGGGGCAGGCATGGTTTTGCCCTCTCCCTCAGTCTTTTTCCAACCGTTGATTGACTTGCACGGCCACCCGAAGTCCACCTGCGGCAGCGAGCGAGGAAATTGGAGAGCGTCTGCATCGCTGGCATCTCGATGAATGAACAGCAAGAGGCAGAGGAATCATTTTTATTCAGAACGGTTTCAATTGAGCACGACTTAGTTTAAGTATACCATTAACAAGTTCATAGAGAAGACATACACACTGTTATTT
>BLKR01003457.1:0-144868 GCA_011170035.1 Teleogryllus occipitalis | reverse complement strand
TAGTGATTTAAAAGGTAGTAGTGAATTTCGAGTATTGTGTGTATGTATTTTTTTTGCAGGATGAATATTTGTACTATGATTTGTGTGTCTCATGTGTGATATTTTTTTGTGAAGTGTAAATATGTATTTATTGCTTGTTTCTTGTAAACGGGGATCAGAGTTATTATCACTTTAGTGAAAACTGCAGTTTAGGTAGGGAACTAGCTACCATAGTTTTACGAAAAGTGAGAATATAGGAGGATCTGTGAATTCCATTGTACAGTGATTTTCATTCGTTAGAATACATATTATTTGTTATTTAAAACTGTAAAATTGTGTTGGCTTGTTAATTGATCAGTAGTTTAGCAAAGACGAACCCACTACCGATAGGGAAGTTTATCCGTAAATTGAGATATTCCCAGGGATGCGTGACGGTGTAATCACACGTCACGAAATAAGTAAATGACAGATTTACTTGAGTAACTGCTGTTACATTGATTTAAGAAATATGGTGGTGACACGGTTAAAGACATATTTTTGTAACATAACGCTGAAGGGTTGATTTTGAAACACCAAAACACCGTACTGCTCGTCTAAGAGGTCCACCTTCTAATAAAAAAATTCTGCTAGTTTCATGTCTTGTCAATCTGGTTATTTTTCGCTCTTTCAACTTTTGTGACATCTAAAACAATTATAATATCATTAATGGTTGTCTCACAGGACATAAATAAAAAATTTAATGTGACATCATTGATTACAAATACAGCAGTACATGGTGGGACAGTCCCACTGTATACTTTGCTTGTTGTCCCACGGAGTACTAATTGCATTCTTCTTCTTGATACTCCACAACGATGGGCGCGGGGAGAGGTGGGTTCTATTTACGTCACGGCAGTGCAGTGCTGTCAATTTCATGACAATAAACTCAGAGAAAAAACGCGTCTTGGGCCAGATAGCAATGAGAAACAACGGAAGATGCTTTTAAGTTCTAAAGAATTATCTAATTAAATAATTGAGTAACACAGTATGCACAGCTCGACAGAGAGAGACCGAAAATTGGGAAGTCCTTATTGAAAAGAAAGAAGGTGGGCAGCACTACAATCGAAGCCGTAACGTTCCGAGTGGAGCTCCTATTTTCTACCGAGCCGTGCAATGCCGGAATGAGCAAAGACTAGGGAGCTGGAGGATCGAGAAAACGTGCGCGTATAGTACTTTGTACATGTTATTAAGCATTCATCCACCACAAGAAATATAACCATTTTAAACCCCAGCTAACAACTGGTTTTATACCTAAATAGTTACTTTCGACTACTTTACAAATTAAAAACCTAATTTGTACACTCACCTTTCTGTAATTTGATTAAGAAAAATGTAACAAAAATAACTTTTGGCGTGAAACAATACCAATAGTAGCATAACACATCTACACCTTGAATCCTAACGTCCGTGCTGGATTCAGTGGTGCAGTTATATTTGCTACACTGCATGCAAGTGGTTTGAGGGGGTTGTCATATTTTACGCGCGAAATTTCAATGGTAGAGCACTATGTACTACCGTCCCCTGTTTGGATGAAGAGAATTGGTTAATTTGAAGAGCTTCTGGGACATTCTGCTCGTTGCGCCATACAAGCGTTGGCGCAGGGGAATATCAGGAAAGGCGCGGCCCACGCACTCACTCACCGAGCAAGGGACGCTCACGTGGAATGGGCGCCGATGCCTGTCACCCGGCCATCACGAGCAGAGGACCCGGAGTGGTGCCTGTAGCGGATGCAGCACTGGGGAGTGTCGTGCTGCGAATGCGACTACATACGGGGATCAGAACGGGTTTCAGGGGATTGTTTGCCTTTAGGGGAATGATAGATAATATGCAAATAGAATAAATAAATTTAATTGCATAACAACTTCATAAATACAACTGGTTTTGGTTAATGGTGAGTCGGAGGACTTTTGAAAGTTTATAGTTTTACTGACTGCTCTTCTTTCTTGAAGTACACTTGGGTTTAGCTTACTTACAGTTTTGTAGCAAGGCACCAACCCAAATCACTCGGCTGAGTGTGTTGATGTCCGGGCTGAGGTTGGCTCCAGGCAGTTCGGCGTTGCGAATTGGCATGGGCGCGGACTCAGATGACCGGAGCTGGTGGCGGAGTTTGCCGTGAATTTGGCCAGGTGGCGGCTGCGACCCGCGAGTGGCACGAATTTGAGGCAGGCTTGATTTGGCCGTACTAATCGCCTTGATAGGCGAAGCAGGAACAGCCGACTCGGTTGAGTTGTGTTTGGTCAGTCTGTTGAGACTTTCTGAGCAGCGTAGTTTGAGAAGTTCTGTTGATTCTCTCTGTCGATTCTGTCTATTCTGTCGGTTCTGTCTGTTCTCTGTTTAGTCTGCACTTCTGTCAAGTGGGAGCGAAGTCGCAGTATTTATTTAATTTGAGGATGATTGATGGCCGTGGAGGGGAGAGTCACGTGGGCCTATGGTAAGGCGGGAAAGTTTGACGTTGCTGCGATCGGCTCCCTATTCATGATGCGCCTTCGGGCCCGGGGAGAGGAGTGTCACGTGACATTGGCGGCGATCGGAAGCGAAGGCGGTGTCACGTGAGGTGCCCGCGATGGCGGCCGGTTTGTGTTTGAGATTTTCCTTCCCACGGGAATTGAGGCATCTGGCTTGCAGGTGGCCAAGGAGCGGGGCGGCGGGCCGGCAGTGCACTTGAAAATCTTTGTCGGTGAGATGCATTAACGGGGTTGTATAGCGAGGGAGGCCCGAAGTGATTCCCAGAAATACTTGTATACATTTCTGGGTGGCTTGTCAGGTAGCGAGCGATGGAGGTGTGAAGGGGGCCGCGCGCCGGGGTGGCCCAGCCCTAGGCTAATGAGGGCTTAATCCCCAGCTATGGCGGCGCCGAGAAGCGGCGGTCAATATTCTCGGCGGGCGTGGGCCCTTGGGAACGGCGGTTTACGCGGAAGACACTGGGCAAATGCTTTTATTGCCCGTTTGTTCTGAGAAGGTTGGCGAAAGTATTTTTAATGGGGGGTGGCCCCGTGGGAAGAAAGCTATTAGGAGCTGCGCCTTGGTGGCAAATTTGATCGTGAGATTGAACAGTGCCTCGGGGAATTAACTGATGCCACTGCAGTGCCTCTGAGCGGGAGGCCTTAGGGTCGAGTCGCAAGATTTTCGACACTAGCTTGTCAGTTAGGGCGACTTAAGTCGTTGTCTGGAGGAGAATTCTAGAGGCCGGCTGCTCTGCTCTGATAGTTTTATGTGATTTCTCCGGTCAACACCAGGCGAATGTCGTAGCAGTATTCTATCAAACGAGCCATGAACCGCGCGCGATCTTTCCTTCCCATATTATACCAAAAAGAATGGTTCATGTAAAACTACGCATTTCTTTATATTAATTCATGCTAAGGTAAAGATTCGGGGGCAGAAGAAAATTGTAGTGTAGATACATAATTTACCAGGAAGTCCAATGCTGCTGCGCTTTGTGATTAGACATTTCTGCCTATCGTAATGTTCTGAACACAACACTTTTGCAAATTTTGCAATTTTCGAAACTTCAGAGAGTTCAACAACGATGACACCTGCGACATTCTTTCAAGGGCCCCTTGTTTTATCCTCGAAAAAAATGGAGCAGTTTTTCAGGAAACCTTAATTTTATAATTAGAATTAATTTCATCCATTAATTACGTGACACCTCATTTTTTTAAATTGGAAGTTTTAAGAACGAGAACCAATTTCTCAGAAAAGATTTTATTTAAAACTAAAATCTCTATTTTCAATTTTTATTCTCTATTTTCTATTTTTCTAGTTTTGAAATGTTAACTTTTTGAAATTTTCGAAAATGTGGATAGATCGCCTAAAATGAGATTATCAGCACACATTTTTTCTGTCTTTGATACATACGAGGAAAAATTAAAGAAAAAAATTGGAGCGATTTTCGAGAAAACATTTTGTTATAGAAATTACATAAATTCAAGCACAATTTACGCAAATACTACTAGTTTTTTCAAAAATTGTTTAGAATTCTTTTAAAAGCTGATTTTTTAGAACACATTTCGTTTGAACCAAAAGTCTTTATCTTCAATTTTAAAAATATTTTCATATCATATTTTTAAAAAAGTGAACAAGGCCTTTTTTCAAGATTTGTTTTTAAAGAACGCATTTTATTAAGAAAAAATTTCTATTTTCCATGTTGAAGTTGTATGAAGATACCGAAGAAAATGAACTTTTGCAATATTAAAGTCCTAAATTCTTTATAACATTTGACAAAAAAAGAAGTTTCAAATAAATCATTGTATACTTGTTACTCTTCTCTTAACACATTTACATTGATTTACAAACACACTTATGAACTTCTGCTTTACTTGACACACATTGAATGCTTTGATATACTTTTTCAAAAATTAAGATTTAAGAATAAATGATTCTTGATTCAAAACATGTTTAAAAAATTCTCCACACGTGATATCGAATCTTCCTACGTTTTCTTCCTGACCTACAGAAACTGTGATCAAAAGTCCCAAATAAAATTATTCTATCTGGAACGTTCTTACTTGACAATATACTATGTTTTGCCTTCGCGGTCGTCTGGTTGAAACGTCCTCGCGTTGCACTAAGCTCCGCGGTGTCTTCTCAACTTGGAGGGCCGGCTCGTGTCCGTTATAAAATGTGTAGCTGAGCCGTCGCGCGTTCTCTTGCGCAGGGATGTGTCAAAGAATTTTACCCAGATGCAATGAAATACCACGTAACAGCAACCTAGTAACGGAACAGAACGTCAAGACAAAAGATGAAACTGGAAAAGAGAAAGAGACATTCCAGTATTAGCTATCGTCTGTAAAACTCGTACGAGCTCTTCACTTCTCTGCTATCAATAATTTATGCATACACTCCACTTGATTATTATCGCAATTAGTCGTATTGCATTTCAAATAAACAGTTTACCTCTTCTATTGTCTTCTCCGAAGAGTTTTTCTGGTGCTATTTGGAAACGAATGCTCGTAACGGTACTCTCTCGTAGTCCGATCTCGCCACATGTCTTCTCCAGTCGACGGCTCGCTTCCAAACGACTCTTACAATGTATTATGCTGTACTTCCTTCCATTCTGCTACATTAGCGAACCCTCCCATTACATTTTTGCACTACCTCTTTTGTTTTTGTGCGCGCGTTTAAACTCGTTTAAACCCCCTAGACTCAGGCGAAGGATACGACACGTTTTTTCTGATTGGTGGGAAAATTAATAGTCACAATACTGTTAAGCTGTAGCAAGAAAGTAAAAATCTACCTCAATCTCTGCAAGATAAAATGACTTATCGACTCAAATAATTTATCAAAATTTATTAAAGTTTGGATGCTTTAGGAAGAAAAGTGTCGTTAAAACGAATTCTAGGAAATGTATTGCAATATTATAATAATAAAATAATATATACAATAATTATGATAATGATAATACAATAATAGTAATAGTCATCACAACATTTTTAATAATAATTGTTTGTGTTTTGTTTTAGGCACAACAGTTAGGAGAGACGTGTCGTGAAGTATTTTTAAAACATGAATATTTTTTGCGTAATTTTCAATTATATTGTTTGGTGATACCTGAAGTATCATTAAGACGATCATTAAGACGAAAATGTAATATAATAATATTCAAAAACCCGTACTAATAGTACGAGACTGCGTGTGCTGTTGTAGCAGCTTTAAATTGTCCCCTTACTTCAAAAACCGCAGACTCAACAGGAATCATTGCTGCCAAAATGAAGTAAAATCCTTCAGAACAGTTTTTTTACAACCTTTAACCTTCTGAATTACTGGTAAAATATTTAACTGGAAGAGAAATAATTTGAAAACCATTTCTAGCCTCATATTGCTCGTATTCACATAGTCGAATAATGTAAACTATGTGTTCGTAAACTTTCAGCAAATATACAGCTCAAATAAATATGAGTATTTCAAAGGGATAGCAACATAATATTAAAGAAATTAGGATCCAACTATTTAAAATTAATTTTGTATACCTATTGAAGGGCTCAGAAGAACAAGGGGTTAGATATTTTTTGTGAAATTGAGTTCCTTGCATTGAATATAACTTCAAATATTATTATTTTAGTGCGTAATTTAAATTCAGTATTATTTTACAAGTCAGTGCATTATGTTTAAAAGTTTAAAAACATAGTGATTTATATTACGAAAGTTCTAGTTAAGTCCCCAATATCTCAAAATTTCATCAATGTGGAATAGTCCCTTGTTCTACTGAGCCCCTCAATTATAAGTTGACCACAATTGAACCTGAAATTATTACAGCAAAAGACAGATTTTTATATTAAAAAGCAATGTTAATCTCTTTAATATGAGCCACTAAAACTCAGTAAAGACATGTCTTGAATGTGATATACGTTGAAAGATACATTGTCTCCTTAAACTTTGCATTTAAGAGACACATAAGACTCTGTAAGCCTTACGTTTGGAGCAATGAAGCTCTCCATAAAATAGCATTTATTTTCAACCATTGAATCTTAATCGCCAAGCATTAATTACCTACTTATTTTCTCAATAAAAGAAGGAATAAAATTGTTAACCAAAGAATATAAAATTAGCAATTCAGATTTACAGACAAATTACAAGACCATATTCCAATGAAAGAGGGAATGCAATGAATAAAAAAGATGCTCATACAATAAAAGAAATATCGTGATCTAACTTCATCGATAGCATTAGACATTTGTAATAATAAAATAGCAGTGCACTTAGTCACAAAACGATAATGAACGTAATAATATATTCTAAGACTGTAACAATCTGAGCATATACTAAATTATTTTAAGTATAACTTCCACTATTCAAAATTGTTTTCTAAATAAATTAAGAAACATTACATCTTATATTTTAAGAAAAACTTAAATAAGATTTTACCTTTTAGTTTCTTATATACATACGAAATATAAAAACATGTAATGTTGCAGTGGAAAGATTTGCTCGTTTTCTGAGACCGTAAAACCGTAAATCTCGATTATTCGTGAAGTTATTTTATGTAGTGAATTGCTTTCTCTGATAAGAAGTGAGGTGAGAACCAACGTTTTGTAATTTTTTGGTATCGCAAAAATGGTTTTCGTAATGTTAGTCTCTCTGTCCGTCTTTGAAAAATACTAGCGCCTAAACTAAGCCTCTCCAACCTAAATGGTTTTCTGGCCGACTTTGATGAAACGTAAAGTTATTGCGGGGAAATACTTTAAGTAAACATGCTTTTAAAAATCGTAAGAATACCAAAGAAATAAAACTTTCTTGTTATTCTGTCATTAAATATAATTCACACTCCATTATAAAGTAATAATATTTGCACCACGTTTTAGACCTTGCCAGTTTTAGTTGATTTTCTAAACTTTTATCAATTAATAAAGCACTTGATGAATTAATTTTAAGCCAACATTGAGAAAAATGTTTCTAAGTAGAAAAGCACAACTCGGTGTGTAAAATATATAGGAATGGAGTAGAATGTCGTTGAATATTTCCCTAATATGATGTTATATGAACATTATTTGTTGATGTCTGGGCAAAATGTTTCATTTTTGTAAAAAATGTAACTCAATTATTTCCATTTGCAAATTTTCAGGCACACTGTTTATGTCAACTTCAAATGGACATAAAAATATGTTAAGCATTGTTTCGTATTCTACTAATTTGAGAATCTGCTATTAAATGCAGTTATGTTTCTTTTTTTTTCTTATAGTCCAGGTGGTACGTACATTTTTTAAAAGACTTTTTCTTTGGATATATTATATGTACCCAGTTACTAATTAAAACACAGAGTTTTAGTCCTCCTAGACCCTGTGATAACTCCGGGAGACTTGAAGAAACTGGTATTTTTCTGACTTTTTTGGGTTTTTCTTTGTAACGCTTTTAACTTAAGTCCGGTAGAAAAATAATTCAATTAATTTGAAAGAGGATACAATTTTCTATAACTTTTTTAGAAACAATGTCATTTCACCAGAATGTTATATACATAATTGCTGGGAGGTTACCATGTGAAAACGAATACCGTTGAAGTAAGATGCCCCTAGAGGGGTAGGTGCGAAGATTGAATGCTCAGAACTATGTTTACCTAGAAAAAACACTTTAGGCCATCTTTGTTGCAGCTGCATGCATCAGCAAGCCATTATATGAAGAACGAGTTTTTAAGGTCATTTACATTATTTTAATCGGGCTCATGTGTGTGATTCGTCCAGCCCCAAACCTCAGGAATATTTTGTCTTCCCAATCTTGACTTGATGTTAGGTGCTGCACCACGAGTAGATGGATATTTGGCAAGAGAAAACTTAAGTTTTATCTTCGAAAGGACTTGGTAGTGGAGATGGATCTATCATCTTCATTCTCTTTGCCGAACAAATTGACAAAAATATTTCACCTGCTTCAGTAATACGTTCTGTTGTAGCTTGCCTCGGATTATACAGAACATTTCAGAAAATCACACTGTTTCCGATAACTAAACACTGCAGAATATTTCCTTCAATTGTCTATTCTGGGTGAATGTATCACGTCCACTAATAGCAAGAAGGAAGAGCATATGTCATATTAGAATGCTATTTAATCATTAGAATCATATTCCGTCATATTAGAATATTTCAATGCAAGTGAAGAGTCGTCTCTTCTAGCAATATGTGCCTTGATAAGAAACTAGTTCTGTTAGAAATATCATTAAATCTACAACTTCATTTATTATGGTAACACTATCATATTTTGTACGGGTATATTGTAGTCTTTATTTTTGTGACTTTTCTGACAAGTACTGTTTACAGTATACTGATACAGTAATTATGGTAATCGTTGAAATGCATTTTGTTATTATTGATTGTGAAATATGGAATTTCTTTTGTTTTTCACAATTCCACATTTTATCAAATTCTTGTGGTATTTAAAATATGGTTCCCTTGATGAAAGATGAGTATATCAATAGACTTTAGAACTATGTGCGGCACTAACTACCAACGTTAGAGCAGCAGTAAAATGAAGGAAATAACTACAAATTTATTATATACAGACAGCCTAAAAACGATAATGCAAAAAACAAAACCGTACATAAAACTGGTATTAAACATTCGCAAAGTGTCCAGAAACGCCGCAAATGAAATTAAAAATGGTATAATAAGGAGCTGGCTCCAGTACATAATCAGGCGTCTGCGGGACCCACCAACAGACCAATCAACAGCTTTTCTGTTCTGTTTAGTTTGGGGCAGTAGCTCTGCTAGTGTTACGTTTAGAAAAAAATACACAAATGTAGGAACTTTTACTCTCTTTAAAACTGGGTGTATTTATTTATCACAATCATCTACAAACAGCCTTGCCCGCCACGGACACTGTGCTAGCTCAGAACACTTTACACGCGGTATGCGCATTGCGGGTTGCGTAATGATGTTGTTTGAAACTATCACTCCCTCCCTCCCGTTCTCGAGGTGTCTTACTCCTAGAACATTATTTTCCCTATTGAAACTCCCCAGTAATAATACATATCAAGTTTTGTTGAAGTATCATTAATCACGGGATGAAGAGTTAAGCTGAAACACAAAAACACATCTGTAGTGATCTCAGTCAAATAGATAGAGTGTGATCTCAGTCAAATAGATGTTCTTTGCTTTACAGAACATTGGTTATCTCATAATGATCTAAACACACTCCAAATTCCTAGTTTTTACCTTGCAGGATCTTATTGTAGAGCAAGGGAATCAAATAAAGGCCCTGCTTACGGAGGTTCGTGTATTTATGTAAGAAATAATATTGATTCTACCTTCTTGTCAGAATTCAATTTATATGCAGTTGAAAAAGTTTTTGAAATAACAGTTGTACATCTTACTACGCTCAAAATTATTTTACTTTGCATCTACAGACCTCCAACAAAGCAAGCTTTAGATTATTTCAATTTCGTAGAAAATCTAGAGATAACTCTGAACAAAATTAGTAATCTCTCTTTTAAATCCATTGTTGTATGTGGAGATTTCAATATTGATTTTCTGAGCGAATCCCACGAAAAAGAGCAGTTTCTCAATTTAATTCATTCTTTTAATTTAGATATTACAGTGAACGTACCTACACGGAATACTCTTAAATCACAAACAGCAATAGATCAAATTATAATTAACAAAACCACAACTAGATATGAAATAATAACGAATAATCTAGGTTACAGTGACCACGATGCACAAATTCTTACAATTACTAATAACATGAATACTGACACAATAAATAAAACACGCATGTGCAGAGCATTTACTACAGTTAACATAAAGTTATTTACGGACTACTTGCTGAAAGAATCATGGGAGGCAGTTTATAACGCTATTGACACAAATGAAAAATATAATTTATTTTTCTCAAAGCTTTCATTTCTCTTTAACGCATGCTTTCCTATTAAAAAGAGAAAATTAAACATTTCACGAAAAAGTAATACTTGGATCACAAAAGGAATTAGAACATCGTGTAAAAATAAACGTACTCTCTACTTTATTTCTAAACGTCATGACGTATCTCAAGATTTCCTTATCTACTTTAAAAAATACAAAACATTGTTACGAAAAGTCATAAGGCAGGCTAAAATCATGAAAAACGATCAGGATATTTTGAACTCAAATAATAAAACAAAAGCAATGTGGAATATAATAAAAAATACTATCAAATCAACTAGAAAACCCGTAGAGAATGTTGTTTTAAAATATAACGATATAAATGTGAACGATCCGGCAACAGTGGCTAATCTCTTTAACCAATACTTTTCGAGAATTGCTGTCGATCTCACTAAGGGTCTTCAAGCACAAAATTCAAAAACAGACACTTCACCCAAAATTTTAGACACAATGTTCGTTTCCGAAATTTCTTCCTATGAAATTCTCAAAATAATCGGTAAACTAAAAAATAAATATTCGTCCGGTTTAGATGAATTCCCGGATTCTTTGTTAAAGACTTGTGCGTATGCCATTATACACCCGTTAACTCACATATTTAATGCATATTTATGCACTGGAACGTTTCCAGATATTTTCAAAACAGCTAAAATTAAGCCGCTTTTCAAAAAAGGCAACAAAAATGAAATTCAAAATTATCGGCCCATTTCTCTTCTATCAGTTTTTTCAAAAATATTAGAGAGACTTTTTTACGTACGAATGGAAACCTTTCTCACTAAACACGACGCGCTTTCAGATTGCCAACATGGATTTAGAAAATCAAAATCAACGGAAACAGCTATATTTTCTTTTCTTAAAGATGTCGCCTCATCATTGGATCAAAACGAGGCACCTATTGGATTATTTTTAGATCTCTCAAAAGCTTTTGACGTCATTGATCATGACATTTTACTTTCCAAATTACCTTCATATGGAATTCGTGGTATTGCTCTAGATTGGTTATGTTCGTACCTTAAACAACGATCTCAGAGTTGAAATACCTTACTGGAATGATGGAACATTACGTACGCACCTTTCCGACTCTTTGCCCATTGCATGTGGAGTTCCTCAAGGATCGATTTTCGGCCCTATTCTGTTCCTACTTTACGTAAACGATATGCCCTCGACGATTCGAAACGGAAGAAGGGTTCTCTTTGCGGATGATACGAACATCCTTTGCAATAAAGAAACCGTAAATAGTACAATATCAGTTGTTTCAAATTGGTTCCGAAATAACAAATTAATAGTAAACGAAAAGAAAACGGTTTTAATGCAGTTTTCCATATCAAATAAACTCTTCTGTGCTCCATTGAAAATGAACGGTGTACCATTGACTGATGTTAAGGCAACAAAATTTGTAGGTCTCTCAATTCAGTCAAACCTTAAATGGAACGTCCATTGAAATGAATTGAACACAAAATTAAGTTCATTATGCTACGCGTTCAGAATTCTTGCAAATTCAGTCAGCCTTCATACTGCTCGTTGTGTATACTTCGCGAATGTTCATTCCCGCCTGAGATATGGCATAATATTCTGGGGAAATACATCTTATAGCTCCCAGACTTTTAGATTACAAAAACGAATTGTACGAATAATAACCAAATCCCACCCACGTGATTCTTGTAAGCCTAAATCTAGGAATTCTGTTTCATGTAAGCCGGAATTCTACCATTACCGTGTCTTTTTATTTACGAATCAGTGGTTTTTGTAAAAAATGACTTGCTCAAGGGCGGGAATATTTTTTCAGAAAATGCCGAAGTCTATCACTATAACACTCGACGTAAAAAACATATTCATCAGGTGACAGTATCAACAGCTCATTACAAAAAATTCACATACAATACATGGACATTATTTTACAACACTTTGCCAGATGACATTAAACGATTAAATTCAATAGAAAAATTTAAATCCCGAGTGAAATCGTTTCTGCTGCATAACTGTTTCTATACAATTAGAGACTATACTGAGCATCACAAGAAAAGTAACATTAATTTTAACAATGATACATAATGCATTATTTACCATTTGGACTGTATAAATGAGTATAAACAACCTGTAACAACTATTGTACTACAGCTTCCGGGTCAATGACCCCCATCTCGATCAGGTTTTTCGTCCAGTTTCCCTGATCCATTGAGCAAATGCTGAGATGGCCCTTGTTTTGCTTCTGGACATAAATGTAACTTCATTTTCTGTGCACGTCTTCTAGAATTCAGTGGGAAATACAATTATTCAAATTATCGTTTCCATGTTGTCGCGGCAGGAAGTAATAAGAGCCAAAATTTATTGCTTATTTATCCTTGAAAATAGATTTTATTACATGGGAGTTTTTTTGTATTTTTTCTCCCTTTCAAAATTTAAAATTTATTGCTTATTTACCCTTGAAAATAGATTTTTTACATGGGAGTTTTTTTGTTTTTTTTCTCCCTTTCAAAATTCAAAATTTATTGCTTATTTACCCTTGAAAATAGATTTTTTTACATGGGAGTTTTTTTGTTTTTTTTCTCCCTTTCAAAATTCAAAACTTATTGCTTGTTTATCCTTGAAAATATATTTTATTACATGGGAGTTTTTTTCTTTTTTTTTCTCCCTTTCAAAAATTCAAAATTTAAGTAGTATATGACTTAGTGTAGGGATCACAGAATTTTGAAAATGTGCACACATTTCAGTTTTCCCCATAGCACGTCATACGCAGTTTTAACTGTTTTTTGACGTAAAAAATAAATAAATAAATAAATACAATTTTTTTAAAAATATTTCTGCCGTTGGGACGTTTGTGTGGAAATGTTTACACTGACGTTGAAATAAATAATGGTATGAGATCATTAGATCTAATCATAGTATCACGTGTACTAATAATTATATTGTAATAGGTTAATTATAATTTCACATACGTTTTGGAGACCTGAAAAATTGTATTTTTTGAAAAGCTGAAACGCGTTTAGTAATTAGTTTCGAAAACCATTATTTATGCAAAAATCGTAGGAAACTCTATCTTCATTAAAATTGAATCGTCTATTTTTTCTACAGGATTTAATGCTAATGAGTTATAGAGAAAATGCCGAGGGAAATCAGAAAAATACCGTTTTTTGGGCATCCCGGAGTTAACACAGAGTCTAAGAGGTCGAAACGTGGGGTTTTAATAAGTGACTGGGTAATACAACATATCCAAAGAGAAGGTTTTTATGCCTTTTTTCTATGTAACCCCTCCTTTTTCAGAACTTGCCGACTGGACTATATCACATTCCGAGATGGTTGGATGTATACGAAGATATTATTTATCAGCGAAAAATCTTAAACATTATTGTATCTAAGTTGGCACTCTATAATTTCCTATTATATGCTTTTGAAATAACAGTCATTGTGTATTAAAATGTCTTGCCCTTGCAACAATTTATAGCTGATAAAGATACTGTCCTAAATCCCAATATATTTTTAAACATTTACCACGAACTACCCATCTAAATTTAGTAAAATACACGACAACATATTCAAAAGATAATTTGCCAAGGAATTATTTGAATCGCCGAAGCTGAAAAGCATGAGCTCAAATATTACGTATTTACTATATTATCAATCACGTTCATAATGTGATTCGTTTATAAAATTCGAGCACATTATATTTCGAAACATTAGTTATTATTTTAAATGTTTATAGGCTGAAGAAAACAAGCAATGACATAAAAACTTGGAGAAATAATAGAGACTTCTTGGTTTTGTGCAACTTTGCATTCAGAAGCGCGTGTAAATTTTCATTTATTGAATGTTTCTGGTGTCTACACGTAGACACGTAGACGTAAAAGACTAACATTTTCTCATAAAGAGAAAATATGGTAATCAAGTGGCAGAAATCGGCGAGTTTTGACCAAGATACTCGTGTTGTGGAGCTTTGGTAACAAAAAAGGTATAAATCTTATTACTTAGTATAGCAACATCCAACACTACATTAAATATGATGTGCAATTAGAATCCATGCTTAGTGGCTGCTTTATACCGAACATTTATTGACGGCAAAACGTAATTGTAGTCAACGCAAGCGCCTAAAACTTTCAGACGATTTTCTTTGAAATTAAAATTGCCTGATCAATCAAAAATAACTGAAATCTCTGGGAGTTCGAAACGGATATTTCAATTTTTGGGGGAACTTTACATGAAGCTTAAACATTTTCAAAATTTTCTTAAAAATTAGCTCAAAACCTTTTTCAGTAAACTTTGTCCTGTGATAGCGTTGAAAAACTAATAAAATGATGGCGTAGGTCTCATTTGTGTAGAAATCCCTTTTTTTTTCGCAACTTGGATAAGTTTAAAATTTGTTCGGTGTCGGTGTAGTTGTTCAGACAACAACAATATTAAAGATAAAAGATATTTTTCTGAATGAGACTTCTCCTTCAAAATAAATTTTTTGTCCATTAATAGTTCATTCATTAAGATCATGTACAACTTTTTTTTAAATATTAGTATTTTTCGTGCAATAGTGTGTGTAATATTTGCAACTTTAAAAAATTACAAAAACAAGATTTTATTGAAAAGGCTCAAAATTGTTTCTTTAACTTTTCGGTACGGTTAGAGCTAAACTAACCCTAAACGACGACAAACACCACATTACTCTTTTCTTTTGTTTTTTTTAAATAACAAAAATGTAACTTTCTTGACTTATCTGTCACGTCGGTAATAATTACTTTAGAGGCAATTTCTTCACATTATTATATTTATGAGTACATGTGCTTTAAATAACGTCAAATAAAGTTCCTCAAAATTACAACAGTTTTGTGTGAGAATGATCACAAAATTCTACATTTTCAGAAACGCTCAAACGCCATGTTTTACAAAAATGGCTCCAATTTTTTCTTCAATCTTTTCCAACGGGTATTGGTAATGGTACTGTTTAATATGACGTAAAGTTCATTTTCGTGTATTATTTTGTTTTTTAAAAAATTACACAAATGTAATATGCACATTTCCATCAATTTGTATTCATTATTGAATTTGTCAGTGGAAGTTCTTCAAATTTCTTCAAATAAACCAATAAAGTTTTTCGAAAACTCAATATATTTCTGTGAAAAAGAGCTTCAAAGTTTGCATTTACAGTAACGCTTAATGCCATTTCCTTAAAAAAAGGATTCAAATTTTTCAATGAAAATTGCTATTGAAGACAAAGTTTTAGCTTTCTTTAATATTCTTAAAATAATATTTTGGTTCCACTATCTGGAAAACGAAAAGTTGAGAAAATGTTAAAAAAATGTATTTTGGGCGGCGATAGATGGCAGCTGGCAAGAGGATGTGGCAAGACCGTAAAAGCCAGTATACACCAAAGAAATTACTACAAAAACTTAACTACGAGAAAGTCTGTGCCATTCTGTAGCACCTCTAGTTTTCTTTTGATTTTGCTCTCGTATACATCAAAGGATGTTAAACAATGGTGATTATACTTTTTGCAAAGTATCTGTACATTTGAAAAATGCAAAAAAAAAAAAAAAATAACATTGCAAAAGTACAATATTGAATATGGAGATTTTGGTCTTAAATGATATGTGTTCCAAAATCCAGTCTTTAAAAAGGATAATCTACAATTTGTTTTGAAAAGATTAGCCGTTTTTGCGTAATTTCTGCTAGAAAAAGCGAGCAAGCCAGGCAGGCACGCATTTCTCTTGTGGCCCGACTGGGATTCATTAGATAATGCCCTAGCTATTTTCTGCATCTCAACATTAGATTTACATTATCGTTTACATACGTATGTACTGAGTAATATACGTGGTATAGAGAATGAGAATGTTATGTAAATCGATTTCGGGATTTCATCGGAAATGCAATTTTTAGGCCCCCTGATACCGAAATTTAATTTAATTTTTAATAAATTTTAAAATTAAAAAAATATTTAATTTTTAAAAGTTACAAAGGTTTGAATTTTTCTCGGCGTCTCCTCACAACTACAATATATAAGATAGACATTTTTTTTCTTTGAATGAAATTGAAAGCCGCTGAGCAGTAGAACAGAGCGGTAAATCTCATGGATTTGATCAAGCAGTTTGTTCTGCTAGAGAACTTATCGTAACACCCAACAAGAAAATGATAATGATGCGCAGAAAGCAGATGAAGAACAAAAAACAAATTACAAGCAATCGATGTGTTTTTTAGGGCTTTCAAAATTACGGGACTTGCATATTTTCGCCGTTAATAAACATTTCACCGAATTCCATGAACAATTGTGTAGGGAAATAATGTTTGTAGGCAAGTGCCAGTCAGCGCAATACAAAATAGTTGAAACTGACAGACGCGTGGACCTAATGCCAAAAAAGGTGTAGTGTGAAGCATCGTATTGTGATGAATTGATGGATTTATGTATTTTTAAAGCACTAAATTGTAATAAAAACAATAAAATATTAATATAGAGCAGTGAATTAAAATGCATTTATTCATAATGCAAAGAATCGTTTTCTAGCAGCAAAAGTGTTTGAAGGTCTCCACCCGAGTAAGACAGAACAATATTGGAATTCGTCGTTTATGTCTCGAACAAGATGAACGGTATTGTATATTCCTTGTTACAGCGGCGATCCTTGGCGATGTGTCGAAGGTAAAAATGTAACATTGATGACGATATTTTTAAAATAACGATGTTTTGCAGAAACAAAAATAATCAGGGGTGGATTTAGACATAGGTATAGGAGGTACATGACTACGGCAGCAAAAGTTTAGGGGAAACAAAAATTGTATCTAAAGAGCCTCTTATTCGTCGAATAAGATTTTTCGTTTTTAAAATTTGTATTCTATGAATTAAAAAAAAAGATGAAATTCTCAAAAATTGATATATTTACCGGTTAATAATTCCTTCAGCTATGTGACTTGCGAGAAGTCAAAATGAGCGACGTTTACATTTTCAGAAGTCATTCAATTTACATTTAATAACAATTACCGAAAATCAGTCTTCGTTATACATCGACATAAATTACTCATTTTATAAATTTTTGAAATTATTAATTTTATGTAATTTCGATAATTTGTGTGAAGACGTCTTATTTCGTTCATGTTTCATGGTGTTAAGTGTTAGACATCCACGTAATTTTAAGAATTAAAGTGATAGAATAATAAATATGCATAACTAAAAAAATGATGAATTTGCTATTTCTATAATCAAAATATATGATTAAAAATTAATTAATTTCCCGTAGAACACGCATAAATTATTAATTAAATTAAATTTGATTTATTTTAGTCATACTACATAAGTGTGTCCAGTTCTGAACAGAACCTTTCGCCTTTCAGAGATTTAAACGTGCTTGGAAAAGTTTTCTAATACTCGCTTCTTTCAGTGGATTAATTTTCCAAACTGTTTCCTCTACACTAAAATTGTTGTTTTTAATTTTGGGCGAGCAACGACGATTACGATCGTCTCTCGCTGTCTTCGTATGACCTTTACACAGCAATATTTTGTGAGGTATAATTGTACAGAGAACTCATCATCGCGGCTCTGTGTCCTTCAATAACTCTCTCGAATTTCAAGCGCTGTGACCCGTAGCGGTAGCTCAGTGCATCAACTGATGTCACTGCAGCGCCTCTAATCGGGAGGTCCTAGGTTCGAGTCCTGACGGCGGTACGATTTTCGACACTAGCTTTTCAGCAAGGTCGAATTCAGCTGCTGCCTGGAGGAGAATTCTAGCGGCCGGCTGCTCTGATCGGTAGTTTTCCGTGGTTTCTCCGATCAACACCAGGCGAATGCCGGAGCAGTGCCCTACCAAACGGGCCACGGACCGCGCGCGATCTGTCCTTCCTCTTCCTTGTCCTATCCTTTCCCCTTACACACACTTACATTAACATGCACTACATTACCACATATTCCGGGAGACCGGTCGGGAGTCTAGAGCTTGTCCCGACTGGGGCGGTGCCCCGTTGGTGGGAGAGTCCTGGTTAGGGGGAAACCCCACTAGCCGACGGTAGGTCGGCGTCGGATCTCGCCATCCAGCGGGGGAAGATCACCGCCATCTCCCGAGAAAAAAAACATGCACTACACTCACAAGACTAATGACCTAAGCAGAAACGCGCCCGGAAACACGAAAAAATCAATCAATCATTCAAGCGCTGTGAATGTCAACACTAATTGTCACAGAGGGAAACGTCATCCGCAACAATTACTTGTATTGTTTCACTCCGTTTTGCCCTACAACAAAGGGCTTGAAAGAAGACGCTGGCGTTTTGAGGAATTGTCGGCGACTCCACGTCATTCTTGTTTCATTACAGACGTGCTGCTTGGTGCTGCCGTCTGGGAGAGTCACTACGAAATATGAATCTACCTTGAAAACTCCGTTGCCCATGATTTTTGACGTGTTAATCTGAAGATAACACTTGTCACCACTCGCAAAGACGCTGCACGATCCCGCCTGAAGGTTTTTAGAGTGGCCATAGCTCGGTTTGGCCTGCGGAGCGTCGGGACAGAAGGCGGCCCAATAGTCATTAAAACAGGAAAAGCCTGCGATTTATGGTCGACTTGTAGAGCATTTTCGCCTAAGTAGGAGCGCCCTCCCCCAATTTAATACTTCCTTTACTTGGTATCTACAAGAATCTTTTCGTTCCCTCTCGCCTTCTACGCTTCTTTCTATTTTCATCTTTTTTCAACATATCACGTCACGAACCCACAAATCACGCGATCGGAGGAAGTGTCGATACTTACCTTTGAGAAAATCTCACTCATAATTATATATTTTCATCAGAAGACAATGTCAGTTAGTGTAATGAACACCTCTTTATTGAAATTTCAATGTTTAGCGAAACATGTTCCTTACGCGTAGCATACTGTCCTCCGGAAACCGGGAATATTAAAGCTATCGACTGAGAAATTGCATCTTGCGCAAGTAAATACAACATAATACTAATGGTCGTATTCAATTGTAATCTTGTGAAGTCTACTCGCATACCGACAAATCCAAACTTATGTTTGGCGAAATGAATCTTTTCATTGTACTGTTAAATGCAACTTTTCATACAATCTGCACATGTACTTGGATAGATCATAAAATTTGAATCGAACCATGACAAAGTGAAATTCCACGGACAATCATAATCAATCAATATAAACACGACTTAATGCATCTCTCACAGAATATGAAATGCCCTAGATATAAGTGAAGATTTTTCTAATACCGCGACTTTAAAAGCTACAAACTTGAATTATTTCTCTTGGATTGTACGTCTATACTCTGGCATCTTGTCTCCCAATAAAAATCGGTGGATAGAAAAATAAATACGTTCACTCATCAGTTGACGGAAATGAGCAATCGGCTCGTACCTATGAGGAAAGCTCGTGCAATACTCCCGCCGGCTTCTTGGATAACGGATGAAATACGCCCCTTAATGAAACAAAGGGACTTCGCTTTTAAAATGTATCTAAATACAAAATGCGAAAACGACTGAATTAAATATAAGAAATTAAGATATCCGGCTACAAAAAAATTGAGAAACGCGAAATGTAAATATTATCACAATATTTTAGACGCAAACAACGACTCAAAATAAATATAGAAATCTCAATGCACACTAAACGTATGTACACTAAGCGTAGCACCGCTAATTAATGTAGCCCAGAGACTCTAAATCAATGTTATGTTAATAAGTTCCCGCACTTTAAAAAATCATTAAAAACATTACTTTATCAAACTTATAGTTTCTCTCTAGAAATACCGCAGAAGAATATTTCTTCGCGTGTGCTAATCATATTGATGTCATCAAGACCCTCCGAAATAGCTAATAATAAAGCCAAATTACCGACACAGTGTGCCGGAATAATATATCCCTTTCTAACAGATATTAAAAAAATCATTCATAAGTGGAACTTATCCGTCCTCTAGGAAAATTGCACTTGTCCATCTTTTCTTCCAGAAAAATATTTTTCCGCACCCAGACTCGAATTCGGGTCCTCCGAGTTTACTCGCCTGAGCCGTATTTCTAGGCTATAAAAACGCAGACAGTTTAGCACTCGGACTTGTAGTCTTAAAGTGATAACTTTTTGCAATTTTTGAAGTTTTCAAAAATACGGAGAGTTTCCAGAAAATGAAACTAGATTCATATTTTTGACTGCCCTTTGTGGGCAGCATAAGGAGAAGATTTAATGAAAAAAATTGGAGTGGTTTCCTAAGGAGACTTTTCCTAAGGCAAAAGTCTTTAATTTCAATTTTGAAATGTTAACTTTTTGCAATTTTCAAAAATACCGAGGATTCGCCGAAAATGGAACTAGTACCATATTTTTTACCTTGCCTTGATACATACAAGGGAAAATTTTAAACAAAAATATGATCTCGGTTTGTGAGAAAAAATGTTCAAAAAACAAAAATTGCATCTTTTTCGAAGAAAATTACACGTAAACTACTCATATTATCGAAAAATTCAACATAACATTATTTAAAGATCTGTCTTTAAAGAACAGATTTCATTGAGAAAAAATCTCTTTCTTCAATATTGTAGTTGTACAAAGACGCCATGCCCCCAAAAAATTACACTTTCGCGATTTTCCAAAAATCAGGGATTTCAACTATCATGAAACCTAAAGAATTCTCTTAATCGTCTTTCTGCTATCTGAGGACAAAGTTTTATCAAAAAATTGAAGCCAAATTTAGAAAATTTTGAAAATATTTTCGAGGCTTCATGTAAATTACCCCCAAAAATCAAAATATCTGTTTGAAACTCACAAATCCTCGAGATCGTTCAGATCGATTGAGAAATATCAATTCTGGAGAAAATCAGATGAACGGTTAAGGCAGACCACAGAACGGTAAGGTTGACCACAGACAGACAAACAAACGGACGGATTGACAGGTAGACAGACATTTTATCGACAATTGATTTTCTGGTATCAAGGACTCACAAAATATGGATCTGGCTTCACCACATGTTAGAGGAAGTATTTTAGTACAAGATATGGGAACAGGAATATCCACATTTTTGATCGGAGGAGGTGGTTCAGGACATGAACGGATGTCATTGCAGTGCCTCTGACCGGCCGATCCTAGGTTCGAGTACCATCGGGGGCAGGATTTTCAACATTACGTAGATAGCTAGATCAAATTCAGACACTGTCTGGAGGAGACTTCTAGCGGCCAGCTGCTATGTTTGGTAGTTTCTGTGGTTTCTCCGTTCAACACCGGAGTAGTATCCTAATAAACGGGCCACGGACCGCACTCGGACTCGACTGATTCCCATTCCTTGCTCTATCTTCACTCTTACTTACACATTCACTTACAGTTACATGCACTACACTACCACCCATGCCGGGAGACCAGTCGAGAGCTTAGAGCTTGACCTCGCTAGGAACATGCCCAGCTGGTGGGAGATAACTGGTTATCCAGCGGGGGAAGATCACCGCAACCTTGAGAGGAGAAACATGCACTTCATTTACAGGACTAATAATCTTGTTGACGCGCAGAATCACTAATCAATCCCCTTTATCGATAACTGGCAATAAGTGTTTATCTGTCGTAAATTTGCTGCTTTCCGGCGCACGATTACAATACTTTCTCTTCTTAGGTAAGCACAAGGAAGTAAAAATTACAGAATTTTTTAGAAGATAATTGTTTACCAAATTGCGTATATTCCACGCAAAATTACGCGAAAACTATTCATATTTTCGACAAATTGTTCATGGCTTGATGCAGTCAAGATCTGTTATTGAAGAACTTATTTCATTGAGGAAATAATATCATCTCTTCAATATTGTAGTTGTAGGAAGACGCCACAATTTTTTAAAACCTTTTTGCAGTTTTCGAAAAATTATCAATTTTAACAAAAAAGAGCCTTGCGACATTCTTTTAATCTTTGTTTACTCTCCCCGAGGACAAAGGTTAATCAAGAAATTTGTTGACATTTTTTTAGAAAATATTGTTCATGCTTTATGTAAAGTTCCTCCAAAAGTCATTATATCCGTTTCAATCTCGTGGGGGCTTGAGCACTTTCAAATCAGTTGAGGAAAATCAATTTTGGAGAAAATCGTTTGAAAGTTTTACACGCTAGCATTGATCACGCGCAGACTGACGGACAAACTCAAACATCAAAACATCTGTTTCAAACTCGCAACGCCACCTGCTTGTTGAAATCGATCAGGAAATGGATTTGAGAAAATCCGCAGATCGGTTTAGGCGCTAGCGTTGACCACAGACGGACAGATAGATAGACGACCAGACAGATGTTTTGCTGTGTATCGATTTTTCGATATCAAGTACCCATATAACAAGGATTCTGACTACCTAATGTGTTATAGAAAGCATTTTCTTTTCTTAGGTATAAGATTTATCTGTTTTTATTTCCAGGCTCTGACAATAATCTTTCTGTTGAAAAGTTGCCGTTTTCCGGTGCCCGATAACAATACTCTCTCTTCTTACGAAGTAAGGCGAGAAAATAAAAAAATCGTCAGTATCTTCTTCTAGTTACTACTTCTGTGTTGTTACGCATATATGGGGCGACACATGCATCAAGGAACATTTTTTTAATTATATTTTTTATGAAATTAATTAATTTACGTAAAACTAAAACGTTTACAAGTACTCGTAGTATATTTATAGTGAGTTGTCTTCGCGGGTCAGAGGTTTGGGACTCATAAGGTCACGTACGTGAACTCTAAGGCTGAGGTCAAGTTCCAATAACGCAAAAATGTTTTTATTTGTGTTTGTGGCGTTGGAAGCATTCTGAGTGCCTCGTCACTACCGTAACCTTAATCTCATACCTGACCGGTGAAAGAATATATAGTTTCTTTCTGAATTATGTATTGCAAAGAATGCATCTAGAAGAAAATTTGACCACGGCTTCACAGTAGATATTTCCTACATCGAATTTTACGAGTAAATAGCTGTATCAGATTTGAAAGAAATTAAATCATGTCTGAAGGCACGATTAATGGATGTATGATATTACTGAAGCAGTCACGCGACTATTGTCTCAATGCAATCTGATGCGTTGGAAGAAAGTGTGCATAAACTTATTGCCCTTTGATTTTACTATGAAATATAGCATTGATATCAAATGATAGGTTATAAATATTTTGGTAGTAGTAAATCGGTATTATTTGGACGTCATTGCAAAACGCATTACTAAGCAGAATATATTTCCTTTTCAGTTGTTTGGGAAGCGAAAACAGGACACAATTATTCACAACTGCTCAAAACTTCTTCATTTACAATAAATTAAGCAGCCCGTTTAGAATTATCCATTACCCAATTTCCTCTCGGAACCATGAATTTCTTCGTTCCACAATTACATGTTTGTGAGAAAGGAGCTTCGCAATCTTGTTTATTATCGAAAATTTGTACTGTTTGCCTTTCTGAGGTGTAACCGCAACGAAATGTTACTTACGTTTTGGAAAAACGAACTTACAATTCGAAATGCATGAAAAACTTTCTATTTTTTCGAATACGTATAGAGAAAGTTAAGTAATGCTGCGAAAAAACGCGATTTCTTGACAAAAACTCACATAGAAGGGCTCTGATACAAAAAAGGGGATAAATCCTGTTCCAATGTGTAGTAAATTACTTCCTACAACACATTACGTAATCAGCATTTACGAATTGCTGCGGGTCGTCAATGCCAAAAAAGTGGAATTTTCAAAACGTCTCTCCGTTCTGTCGTGTGCGAACAACATTAGCGCCTCAACTATTTGTAGGATATTTTCCCAAATTAATATTACGTCGGCAATCTGGTCCCACTCAAAGCTCTGCGAGTTGGAGAAACGTTCTTTAAAATATGGGGTACTTTACATGAATCCCCTGCGATATTTTCAAAAATTTCGAAAGTATCTTAACATTTTTAATTTCGTGTATATATGCGTCTGCCCGTCTGCCTGTCTACCCGACTGCCCGACTGCCCGTCTGCCCATCTGCCCGACTGGCCGACTGCCCGTCTGCCCGACTGCCCGTCTGCCCGTCTGCCCGTCTGCCCGATTGCCCGACTGCCCGACTGCCCGTCTGCCCGTCTGCCCGTCTGCCTGACTACCCGACTACCCGACTGCCCGTCTGTCCGTCTGCCCGTCTGCCCCGCTGCCCGACTGCCCGACTGCCCGACTGCCCGACTGCCCGACTGCCCGACTGCCCGTCTTCCCGTCTTCCCGTCTTCCCGTCTTCCCGTCTTCCCGTCTTCCCGTCTTCCCGTCTTCCCGTCTTCCCGTCTTCCCGTCTTCCCGTCTGCCCGTCTGCCCGTCTGCCCGTCTGCCCGTCTGCCCGTCTGCCCGTCTGCCCGTCTGCCCGTCTGCCCGTCTGCCCGTCTGCCCGTCTGCCCGTCTGCCCGCCTGCCCGCCTGCCCGCCTGCCCGCCTGCCCGCCTGCCCGCCTGCCCGCCTGCCCGCCTGCCCGCCTGCCCGCCTGCCCGCCTGCCCGTCTGCCCGTCTGCCCGTCTGCCCGTCTGCCCGTCTGCCCGTCTGCCCGTCTGCCCGTCTGCCCGTTCGCCCGTCTGCCCGTTCGCCCGTCTGCCCGTTCGCCCGTCTGCCCGTCTGCCCGTCTGCCCGTTCGCCCGTCTGCCCGTCTGCCCGCCTGCCCGCCTGCCCGTCTGCCCGTCTGCCCGTCTGCCCGTCTGCCCGTCTGCCCGTCTGCCCGTCTGCCCGTCTGCCCGTCTGCCTGCTCCGCCCGCCTGCCCGTTGCTCCGTTCGCCTGTCTGTCCGTTCGTCCGTCCGCCCGTCCCGCCCGTCCCGTCCCGTCCGTCTGTCCGTCTGTCCGTCTGTCCGTCTGTCCGTCTGTCCGTCTGTCCACCGTCTGTCCACCTGTCCGTCAGTCCGTCAGTCCGTTTGTCGTATGTGAACAAACCTAGTGACTAAACCACAAGTACGATCTTTTCCGAATTGAAGAAACCCCTGTTCCTCGCGCTCTAGTTGAAGCTTTGAAATTTTGAAAAACATTTTCTAAAATTTTGGAAAATTTTTCATGAAGCTCACCAAACACTTTTCAAATTTTCTCTAAAACGGCTCCAATTTTTTTCTTTTAATTTCTTGTGAGAATAGAGTAAAATAGAGTAAAATAGAGTAATACAGGTGGCGTAGGTCGCATTTTCAGTTAACTCTGAATTTCGAAATATGCCAAAGTTTGAACGTTTTTCGCTGTCCTCCTAGAACTATAAAACTGAAGCCATACTGATTTTTTCTTCAAAATAAATTTGTTGCCCATAAATAGTTTTTCATGAAAGCCATGTATGGATTTTAAGCCATGGATTTTAATGCTATATCATTTTTTTCTTTTCACTTTAGAAAAATCCCGTTTAGTATAGAAATTCATTTTATGTTATGACAAGAAATGAACTACCCATTTTATAGTTCATTTTTTTTTATTTTTCGTCAATTTCGATTAATAAATCAGTTTTGAACTTTTTACGTAATTTTTAATGTATTTTTTGCTGACATCATTGATTCTAATATTATTTTAATGGTACTTACTTCAAACAATATTTTATGAGATGCAACAAATATTTTTTTACCGTTTCCTGAGTCCCTTTACCTGATGGCCAATTCGATTTCTTCGCTCAGAAGTTGTAAAGTCAGCCATTGTGAACATGTAATCCAAGGTTCCTGTGACGCCCACCTGCGCCGTTCAAGCGATTTATGGATAACTGAAGATAGAGATTTTCTGGTAAAGATTTGTCCAAACCAAAAGTTTACAAGCTGAATTCACTTGAAGGAATAAAAGAAGCCTGGATACAACAATATCGTATCCATCAGCTTTATGTTTATCCGAAATGGTTTCGATCACATTTTTTACGTCATTTTTCTTTGCTTTAGGGGTATTTTAAAATCGTTTTAAGAGCATTTTATTGATCTTTTTTGCGATGTTTTAGGTCATCAAAATACGACCTCTAGTTATTACTGAACAACCACTCATATTTTGTAAAGTGCATGACATTTATAGATTTCAAATCGGTACTACACTTTTTAAAAAAATGTCCTTTCTTATGTTCTATAAATAATGCAGCCACTTTTCAGAAAACTTAGTAAATATCGTAGGGGTTTCATGAAAATTAACTCCAAAATTAAAATACCTATTTTAATAATCTCCCAAACGGTACAATTAGGTATTACTCCTGACTGTTACGAAATTTTAACTTGAAAATTTCTAATGTGACAGAGTTATGACACACATCCATTCATACAAACATCCCTCGCTCCCGGATAAATCTTATCTGTGTTTGAAGCAAACTAATAGATCTTTTTCCTGACGTATGTACGAAAGTGCAGTTGAAAATAACATTGAAAAGTATTTTACGCTTGAAAATTAGAGATCGTGTTGTTAAGGTGAAACAAGTATTGTTCCTAACACTATATGAGTAGGGAGTAACCAATCTGCAAAGGATCAGGCGATCTGGTATACCGCAAACTATGACTAATAAGTCTATTTTGATTAAATAAAGGGCTTCAAAAGTCCTAGGTTCGATCCTCGACGGCGACAGAATTTACGACACTAGATTGCCAGCTAGGTCGAATTCACTCACTGTTTGAAGGAAACTTCTAGCAGTCGGCTGCTCTGATCGGTAGTTTCCCGTGTTTTTTCCATTCAACTTCAGGTGAATGCCGGAGCAGCACCCTAACAAACGAGCCACAGACCGCGCGCAATTTTTCCTGTCCTTTCCTTGTGCCATCCTCACCTCTTACACACACACACACACACACACACACTAACATGCACTACATTACCACACATGCGGGGAGACCGGCCGTGGCCTTAGAGCTTGTTCCGGCTGGGGCGGTGCCCCGCTGGTGGGAGACACCTGGTTGGAGAAAACCGACGCGCCTGGAATCACTAGCAATTAATCAATCAATCAACCGAACGAAACGCCGGCCGCAAAGTGCGGAAGCGAGGTTTCAGATTCCCCGGCCGCGACGTGAGTTCGCTTCGGCGGTGTCTCGACATCCGCGATAGATTAATTATCAGAACCTTTGCTTTGTTTTACCCCGCATTTGCTATTCCCCATCTAGTCGACCATTACGAAGTTTAATTGATCTTGGTAAATTGGTAAGAGCCAAGAACTTTCATGTTTGCTGAAGGTTTATCCCACGTTAGTTGGGCATACTGTTCATTTAAAAATATCAAGTTTACGATTCCAAAATGTTTTTCACTATCTGCCAAACACCAGTCCGCGGTGGGTTGCCTACCAAATAGGAAGCAAATCGTCGTAGATCTAAGGATTTACCATCATTTGTTCATTGCCAAAACGTGAACATTTTCACCCCCTACATACTCTAAACCTAACGTTCATTCTGACACATATGTATATAGCACACAATGTGTGCTGTGTAAATCCAGATGAGTGAAATGTAATTGTGCTCGTTACTGTAAGCACACATACGAAATAGTGTCTTCCAAGGAAAATTTTAAGCAAAAGTCTAGTGTCTGTCCAACATCTATAATATACATTTTCCTGTCAGTAAAAAGTGGCTTTATCTGGTCTATCTATAAAATAGAATGACAGTATATTTTAATTATCTCTTCTATTTATTCCATAAATTGCCGTATAACATTTGATTACAAAAGTATATCTTTTGGACCAGTTGTCGCATAAAAAATAATAAAGGACGCACACACTCACATACACTTCTCTGCACATACCATAGTGCAAGCATTTTTAGTGCTGTTTGATGTAGTGTATCCGAAAAGTGAACAAAATAATAAATGATATCCATGCAACATACATTTTTATTAATCAATAAAAAATTAAACAAAATTGCAAAGGTCTGGAATATTTTTTATTTCAGCGTTAAGCACTAATGTGCGAAATTTAGGATATATCTCGTTCCTAAAGAACTTTTCTGGTTTCGATTCGTATATAACTTAGAGATGTTCACCACCAATATTCCCAAAAAACTTGTCTTCGAGTAGGTGAAGGGCTGCATCTCTGGCATATTTTGCAGAATTCCTTACAGATACTGATGTACGATTTACTGATGCACAAGCGGCACACTTCGCATGTGGCACGGCAACTGAAAGATAATTCAATATATAAAACAATGTTCATGTAAAGAACATAAAAGACCTGTATAAATAAAAAATTACAAAAATTACATTTTTGTAATTTTTGAAGAAAAAAAAGAATAGAGCAATGTAGCGATTATGTCATTCCGAAGGGTACATTTGGCATTACCCCTACGAAAAATTTAAAGTAAAAATTTGGAGTTGTTTCTGAGAAAATTGTATGAATGAATCCTATACAATGACATAAATCCCATATGGATCTATTCTTTTGTAATTTTCAAAAATTATAAAAATGCAATTTTTACTTTATCGTATACGTACGTATGTACAAAGTAATATACGTAGTATAGAGGAAGTTTTCGGCGAAAAAAACTTCGCCGAGCTCTGGTGGCGAAAAATTACTGCTAAAGTCAGTTATACCTCTATAGTTCGCACACTGTTTTCTATCACCTTTATTGTAGATGATCGAGATATATCCTTTTCTGAAGTCCTTCGGGAATTCTTCTCCCATTAAACATCTATTGTGTAGACGGGCAAGAAGATCCAATAATAAACTTGGGCCATGCTTCAACAATTCAATGTTTACCAATCCCTGGCTGGGTTCTTTTCCATTTGTACATCTTTGTATTGTTTCTTCAGTCTCTCTTACTGTAATATATTTCATATCATGCGGTTCCTCTATGTTATATGTGTTACTCAATGCGGACCTATTTTCTTTCAAAAGTTCTTCATAATATATTTTAAATTGCTCTATACTTATAGGTTGTAGTGCTGAATTTTGCTTTTCATTTTCTCTGAGGTCCTTTATTATTTTCCATGCATTCTTTGATCTGGTATTGCCTATACTCTGTTCAACATCTTCACATACTCTTTCCCAAGCTTCGTTTTTTGCTTTTCTTACCTCCTGTTTAACTTCTCTACTAATTTGACGATACCGTTTTCTGTCTTCAATATCTTGGTTGCTTAACCGTGTATTATAAGCAATTTTATTGCCTTTCACTTTCCTTGCCAAAGAATAATTCCACCATGAGTCACCTATTCCTTTGCTAGCAGAATATTCTATTTCTCCGAGGCTCTCATAAGCTGCTTGATGTACGGCATCTACAATTTCAACGTAAAGTGTTTGAGTAGTTGTTTGGTTCACTTCTAACAGTTTATTACTTAATCTGAGCTTGTATAGGAAGGATATAAATGAATCTTCAAGCAAACACATTTTGAATTCTTTTTTTTTTCTATGGTACTGTATGCGACATGAATTTCCGATTGCTGTGTCTTGTTCACATAGGGAACATACAATTTTGATTTCAATAAATAATGGTCTGAGTTGCACTCGGCTCCTCTATAGACTCGAACATGTTCCACCATAATTTTGTTGTTACGTTTGACGATAACGTAATCTATTATGGTTTTACTAGTTCCTCTAGACCAAGTGAATTTGTGAATGTCTTTATGTTTAAAAAATCCATTCCATATTTTTAAACTGTACTGGGCGTATACTTTTATTAGTCGTTCACCATTTCCATTTATCACTTCTCCGTATCTTCCCACAACTTCGTCTTGCGCAAGCCTTCCTCTTCTGCTGTTAAAATCTCCCACTAAAAATAGGTCCTTTGGGTTTGGTACCCCATCCAAGACCGTCGTCAGTTGATTAAAATACCTATATTTCTCCAATTCGGTTGCATTATCATTTGGAGCATATACACCTATAACTACCATCTCAATACCTTGAATTTTAAAATCAATTTTTAAAATATTCTCACACATCCCCAACTCTTAATGTAACGCTTGTATTTCTTTACCACAGCAATGAAATTTCCTTTCTTAGCTCTAAATTCTTTATTGACACCACTTTATATATGGCTGTAGTCTTTCACTTCTTCTACTCCCTGTCCCTTTCTCTTTGTTTCTGACAACATAGAAATTTCTATTCCCATGTTTTTAATTTCTTCCAACACTTCTACTCTTTCCATATTGAGACCCTGTACATTCCATGTACCTATATTCATATACCGTTTTCGTTTGCCAAGTCGTTTCCTGGACAATCTTGCTTCATTAATGATATATTTAGCGTTTGTATTTTTTACAGATGTAGGGGGCTGGCCCTACGCCCTAACCCACAATCTGGAGTACCAGAGATTTACTGTCGAGGTTAATTTCCCCTTGACAAGCCGGCTTCCCTCTCGCCTCAGAGCCTTGTCTGCCTTTTCCCGTTTTTATGAGTACATGTTCTTTAAATAATGACAAATAACGTTTTTCAAAAAGTCAACCTTTTTTTGTAAAAATGAGCTCAAATTTACAAATTTTCAGAAACGCTCAAATGTGAGAGGAGGCGGCGTGAGGGGGTGGCGTGAGAGGGGGCGGCGTGAGAGGGGGCGGCGTGAGAGGGGGCGGCGTGAGAGGGGGCGGCGTGAGAGGGGGCGGCGTGAGAGGGGCGGCGTGAAAGAGGGTGGCGTGAGAGGGGGTGGCGTGGGAGGGGCGGCGTTAGAGATGGTGGAAGGGGGTCTAAAGAAGGGTCGGTAAGAGAGGGTCAGCGGGAAAGGAGGGACTTGAGAGGGGTGGGTGGCAGATAGAGGCGTGAAGGGGTCTGCAGGGGGGCGTTAAAGGGGCGGCAGGAAAGATGACACCAGAGAGGTGGTAGTGGGGAGAGAGACGGACCTGAGAGGGGTCGGAGGGGTCTGCAGAGGGGGTGGGAGTGGTGACGGCAGAAAGGGGACGGTGGGAGAGGGAGCGGCATGGGAATTATTGATAAACCGATTGATTTCCTTAGTCCGCTACTGTACACCACCCGTGTGAAGGCAAGGCAATCCTAAATAGTAAAACACGTCTTTCAGGATTTTCAACAATATTAACGAACAAAAAAATATGGCGTTACGAAGTTCGTCATATCAGCTAGTTAAATGTATTTACGTTTTGGTTTCACTCAATTAATGTTGAAAAATCTATAGCAACTTTTTACCAATTCTATTTACAGATATCTCAGAATAAAGATTACATCCTACATTTACGAGGGCCAAGTTTCCGAATGAACATACAATTGGAAATATAATATAGTAAACATTTGATATCTGTCCCTGATTCGTAGGCAACATATCATTCACTGCAGTTTGGCAGGTCACGTTTTGACCCAGTCGAATTTCGTAATCATAATTTTTCGCCCATGAATGTCAAAGCAAGCAAGTTCAATCAATACAAAGCACAAATATTAAATTAATTCGAGTGGTCATATCCAAAGCTAGGAACTAAAAACTAAAACATTTGTTTTACCTAATGTGACCTGAGCCCCAGTCAAAGGGGTCCCATGTCAATAACTTCACTCCCTTTTTATTTTCTCGCTACAGAGTTGAGAGAATGTTATGATATGCTGCGCGAAAAACAGCGAATTTTCGGAAGATAACCGCATATTACAGAGTCCTGGTAGCAAAAAAGTGGATAATGCCAGTTGCTAAATTGAACTGAATGCTGACAATACCTCTATCTCGTGGTGTATCCAGAATCTATGTTTTGTCGGTCCTTGATACCGAAAAATCAAATGACGGCAAAACTTATGTCTATCCGTCCATCCGTCTCTAGTTATCTTTGCGTCTGAGAATAACGCTTCCAGATAAACCACCGTTCAGCCGATTTTCTTCAGAATTAATATTTTCCAATCGATATGGCTGACATCGCGACTCCTGAAATTTGAAACCGATATTTTAAGTTTTTCTTGGAAGGGAGGAATTTACATGAAGCTCCTGGGACATTTTAAAAAATGGCTCCGTCGTTCTCGGTTAAGTTTTATTGCTGGATATTGTAAAGGCCGTTTAAGAGAATGGTGCAGATCTTGTGTTCGTTTAAAATTTCGATTTTTGAAAATTGGAAAAGTTAAACATTTTTTTCGGAGTCTTCCTATAATTAAAATATTAAACATACTCATTTTTTCCTTAATGAAATCTGTTTCTTAGAGATAGATTTTGAAATAAGGTCATGTACAATTTCGAAAATGTGAGTACTTTTTACGTAATTTCGCGTGAAATAACGTACGAGAAAATATGTGCTGTTTTGCACTAGCTTGTTTCAGTTTGTGATGTATCTGATAGCGAGAGTTTGGTTACTTCAGATTAGGCCAATTGGAAGCCAAGTAAATTTGTTAGAGGTTAGTGTGAACAATACATCGCATTCACCTCGGACAGGAAGTGAATTTTTCGAGTTCAGAATATTATTAATCTCGTATGTGCTAAAATGCTTTGCAAATAACCTCAATCGAAAACGTACCACTTGAGAACCTTGATACGTAAACTACTATTTTATTCTTTCATGCCTTTAAAAATTCGACTGAGAATCCTGTTTATCGTCTGTACTGTGTTTTGCGACTCGGGTTAGACCAATAAAAATAATATGTCTAAGCATGTAATAATCCTTTGTTCCAACTGAAGTGCAACTAACATTAAGTGAAAAATAGCTGTATTAACTTCTCTTTCAAATATGAAATTTTTAATTCAAATTTGTTTTACAATTTTAAAATTTAATGTTATGTATTCTATAATCGGTTAATGTATTTTAAATTAGCTGATGTACCCCCACCGTCCCCTGTGTATTTATTTATAATAATAATTTATTATACAAGACAAATTGTAAATTTGGGCAGTTGCGAAAATGGAAGTACTTTTGTTACATCCCTCCCCTCTTCGGCTCGTCCGGCCCAGACCATGCTCTTTTCTCGCTCCTCGTCTATGCCGGCCTTCCAACCCATGCATTGCATAGCATTGTCATTTATTCACCTACGTAGCTCCATTTGTTCGTAGCTATATTCGTTCAAAAACATTAAATATTGTTTCTATAATCAAATCACTTTAAATTGAAAAGAAAATTCCGTGTAAATGTGAATATTTCAATTAGAAAATTGCGCTGATAAGAAAGAAAAGGAAAATGAACAAGAAGCAGAGATACAAAAAGAGCATAGAAGATGAGAGAAGGAGAAGAGAAGAGAAGAAAGGACAAAAGAGAAGACAAGTGAGAAAAGTGAAGAGAAACGTGCAAACGCATAGAAGTGTTTTTCACGTAATCATGGAGAGATTAGGAAAGAGACTAACACTTTTTGAGGCTCCCACGGGCCGGCGCGGAATATCCGCAGCTTCCGCGGAATGTACGCAGCGAAAAGTTTGCATCCCGTGGTGGGTTATGAGCGCCTTCACGGTGCAGACACGGTGCAGACGCGGCAGGCGAACGCCGCGCCAGCGGATCTGCAGCGTTTAATCCGCGGAGGATTTTATTTCGCGTTCGGTCGCATTTTTTCCGCTGCTTTCCGTTAAATTTTGTACATTTTACTAATTAAAAGTTTCAATGAGAGGGTCCAATAATAAGCACATCAGCCAAGAGAAGTTTATGATCGTTAAGTGTCAGATTTTCTTTGTCTTCTGCGATCAGATTCAAAATTTCATCAAAACAATCACTGGCCATTCTCGTAAATTAAAAGTTATTCTCGATGTCGATCATGGTGTGAAATTCAACGTACTTTTTTTAAGTGAAATTCATGGCCCCTTTTCAACGTCTTCTAAAGAGATATTAACACTTTGAAGAAAAATCGTAAATGAAGAACGAAAATGTTCCTTATCGCATGTGCTCTGAAAACGTGCTACGAGTAACTCGGCATTTCTAGCCCTTGCATGAACAGAAGCGAACGTCTCTTCTTTATCGGATGAAAACTGTCACCAAACGCTGACTCATAATTGACGCTTCGGTGTAAACTGTCCCACGAACTCCGCCGCTTCTTCTACCGCGGAAATTTCCGCGCCGCTCCAACTGCCGATGTTCCGCGCCGGTCAGTGGGAACCTTTACCATTCATAATATTTGGAAAATGATAATTACACTGTTGAAGTCAACACAACAAAAGTTTCTCAGATAAACTCTCTGCACTATAGTGAAAGCGTCATTGAATTCCAGTCATTTTACTTTCTCGCTACCGCTACCGCCATAGCGATATAGTTATTTAAAAAGGGGGTATTTTAGGAAGCGCGATTTTAGAAAAAGTCTTATTCCAGGGCCCTAGCAACGAAAAACTGGATAAATGCAGATACTAAATTTAGGAAACGTTCAGCCGATTTTTTCCAAAATATCAGTTACTTGATCAATCTAACTGATGTCGCGGCCCCTGGAATTTGAAATCGATATTTTAATTTTGGGGCTACTTTACATGAAACCCCTGAGACGTTTTCAAAATTTTCAAAATAATGGTTCCTTCGTTTTTAATTGAATTTTGTTGTTTGATAATGTAAAGAACGTTTAAGAGAATGGTGCAGGTCTCATTATCTTTGAAATCCGTAATTTTCGAAAATTGCAAAAATTCAATTTTTTTCTCCCTACAACTAAAATATGGAAGATAGGGGTTTTTTCTTAATAAACGTTGGTCCTTAAAGAGAGAATTTGAAAGAAGGTTATGTACAATGTTTCGAAAATTTGAGTATTTTTCACGTAATGGGGCGTGAAATATAAGCTATTTTTAATTTTGAGTTCTATGTCAAACAAAATGTCTACCGCGAACATTACTGCAATCAGTAGAACCTAACTCCGCTATCATTCAAAATACTTGTAAACAAGAAACATAATAATACATTAGTAAATTTTAAATGAAATCGGCTCAAATCAAGCGTCAACTCCATGAATAATAAATATTACCAATTGCTCTTACTTCAGAATTAACTTTTCCAAAATGAGTATTTAGATTTTATTTTTGTAATACTTGCTTTGGTTACAAGTTTGTAGTTAATGTTATAAACTATTTTATTAATGAAATAAAAAGTACAATGAATGTAACATCCTTTCAAAAAATATAACTTTCAAACGTTTTCATTTAGTATTTTTAAAACATAAGTTTCAAAGTCGTAGAGGAAGTGTAGTCTTCTATTCGCGTAGAATGTCTATTATTCACTCGTAGAAATTATGGCACTCGCTCCTACGTCACTTTTGTCGTAAACATCAACTCGTGAATAACAGCAATCATTCATCGCTTGTTGAAGAATATACTATTTCGAGTGGTAAGTCGTTCTGCCGAAAATCTTCTTTTGCACGCCGTGCGCGAAACATAGTTTCTCATGCTTGTTTTTCCAGTGCATAAAACTGTTTTATTCATTAAAACAAATAGTGCGCGAAACTTTCGAAGGGTTCCCTCTACATCCTGAAGCTCGCACGAAACATATCTCGCACACGATGTGTTTAAAAATCGAAACACCAAACGTAACTTTCTATTGTGACTCACGCGCGTTAGCGAATTTATGTGGAGAGGATTTATTGTTTAAATGTTAAAAAGGCACTCCTATGGTTATTTTAATTTTTTTGATAAGTGAAACAAAACACTTATCTTCAGGAAATAGAAAATGTACATTTACTGTCTTTAACTGTTATGTCATTGATTTATACGTATATTTTTCAGTTTCAGTTCACGATTTATGAGTTGAGTTTATGTACCCTATCACACGATGACTTTCCCTTTTATATGAATCCTTTAGACTTATACAAGGTAAATATTATCTATGTTATTTGAACAACTTATTTGTTCGTAAATCTATAAGAATTTATAAAGCCAATACCTGATATTGTTTTTCTGCTGAGAACCTTCTTCAGTTCGAAAATAATCAGGTTTCCCATCGACATTTCCCAACGAACCTTCAGAAGACGATTCTTGCATGAATCCGTATGATATTGAAATAGATAATAGTAATACGACGGAAACCGTCGCAAGTTTTAAGGGAAGGTTCATGATTGCAGCACTAATCGAGTAACCGAGACAATTCAGGCCAACTCTTATATAAAACCATTTTCTACTCCTATCTAAAGAAAGTGTATCGGAGTCGTAATAATTTTTCATCTTGTCCGTTTGTGTCAGTCTGAAGTACTAAATAATAAGAATGGTGTTTATCGGAGCACTATCATATTCTTGGAACTGCAACTGGTAACTCCTTGTCTGATGACCTGCAGCTTTGCTGGGAGCATTTTTCCGTTCGGAAGATTACGCGTAATAAATTGTGGCCATTTTTATGCTTTCTATGTCGTATTGTATTTTTAAATTTATAGCATTAAGGGCAATCAATGTGTAACCATTATCATCATTTATTGTGCATTAATCATCAAACATATTTCCAAACACACTATTCAACAAGTGCGTAAATTAATAAAAATCATAAAAATAACCAAATATTGAAAAATAATACATACAAAGAAATGAAACTGTACAGAAATTGGTAAAGTGGAAAAAACTAAGGAGTAGTATGTTAATATTAGTAGTGAAGCGTATTACAAAATATATCCAAGAACATGGGAAGCTATTGCTTAGTAAAAGTTTATAATCCAAATAAACTAATTTCGGAAAAGTTTAGCTTAACTATTTATCAATTTAACTTTCTCGCCCTTACTTTTAAGAAGGGAATGTATTCTAATCGTGCACTGGAAACCGCGAATTTTTGTCTGAAAACTCATTGTCGGTACCTGACAACGACAAAGTGGATACATCTTGTTCCTATTCTTAGTAAACATCTTTTTCTAACACTACGTGTAGTCATCCATGTTTTGGAGATCCTTCATACCGAAAAATTTATGGACGGCAACGCGACTGTCCGTCTGTCTGTGAACAACGTTAGCAGCTAAACAGTAATCAGGAATTTCACCAAAATGGATATTTCTCAATCGAGCTGATGTAGCATCCCTTTGAATTTGAAACGTATGCTTTAGTTCCTTTTTTGGGGAAGGAACACCTTACGTGAATTTTCTGGGACATTTTCAGAATTTTCAAAATTAAGCAACAAATCTAATGTATAAAAATCAATATTTGTTTGTTTGTTCGTCTTTTATGCATTGTCATACCGTTTATCCGATTAAGATTAAACATTGTCAACTTGCGGGAAGAACATAGACCTTGGGCAATTATTGTAATTCCAGTAGATGCGCTGCAGCACAAAATGGTACTTCATTTAAATGCAATTCCCAATCCACCTGAACTTCATTGTTGCTGGGTGTTGTCGTGTGACCTGGGGCGAGGTCGAAGAGGGCAGGAGGAGCGGGCGCCGCAAGTTCATGAGAGAAGGAAAAATAGAAAGGGGAAAGAGAGGGAAAAGTAAGATGGAAGAAAGAGGGGGAAAAGAGCGAGAGGAAAAGAGAGGAAAAAGAGGGGGAAATAGATGAAAAATAGAGAGAGGAGAAAAGACAGAGAAGGAAAGAGAGAGATAGAAATAGAGACAGGGTTTGCTGTCATGTTGTTAGATATATCTTATAAAACGCTTCAGAACTAATAATTATGAAGTATCCCTTAGTTTCTCTTCGCTTTACTAATTTTTGTAGTTTCATTTCTCTCTTAGTATTATTTTTTTAATTTTTGGTTATTTTTTCATTTTAATTTTTTTGTTTTTTGCACTAGTTGAATAGTCTGTATAAATTTTTAAAAATATGTATGATGATGATGATGATGATATACTACGATTAATGATGATAATGATTACACTTTGATTGCCCTTAATGCTATATATTTAAAAATACAATACGACCTAGAAAGCATAAATTTGGCCACAATTTATTACGCGTAAACTTCTAAAAGGAAATATGCACCCAGCAAAGCTGCAGGTTATCAGATGAGTGGTTACTAATTGCAATTTCACGATTATGATAGTACTCTGATAAACACCATTCTTATTATTAATTAGTACTTCAAACTGACACTAGTATACAAGATGAAAAAATATTACGACACCGATACACATTCTTTAGATAGGTGTAGAAAATGATTTTATATAAGAGTGGGCGGCCAGAATTGAGTCGGTTTTTCGATCAGTGCTGCAATCATGAATCTTCCATTAAAACTCGCGACGGTTTTCGTTGCATTACTAATATGCATTTCAATATCACACGGATTCATTCAAGAATCTCCTTCGAAGGGTTCGGTGGGAAATGTTGATGGGAAACCCTCTGATTATTTTCGATCTGAAGAAAGTTCACAGCAGAAAAACAGTATCAGGTATTGACTTTATAAATTCTTATATTTTTAAGATCAAATGAATACTAATACGTTGTTCATATAATACAGAAAAAAATATAATTTGTGTAAAACTAAAGGATTCATATAAGAAGGAAAGTCATCGTTAAAGTAAATGGGTAAATAAACTCAACTCATAAATCGTAGGGAAAATATACGTTTAAATTAATGACATAACGTAGTTAAAGGCAGTAAATGTACAGTTTATATTTGCTGAAGATAATCGTTTTATTTTTATGAAAAAAGAGTTTTAAAATAACCATCCGAGTGACTTTTTAACACTCAAACAATAAATTCTCTCCACTTACATTCGCCAACCCGCATGAAGTCAGAATAGAATTACGTATGGCGTTTCCATGATTGTAACTCGTCATGTGCGACTGATGTTTCGTTCGCTTCGCGATATAGAGCGCACCCTTCAAGAGGTTTCGTGCACTATTACTTTCAATGAATAAATAACTGTTATAAACTAGAAATCAAACATGAACTGTTTCGCGCACGGCGTGCAAAAGAAGATTTTCGGCAGAACGACTTACCATTCGAAATAGTATACTCTTCAACAAGCGATGAAAGATTGCTGTTATTCAGGAGTTGATGTTTACGACACGAGCGACGTAGTAGCGAGTGGAAGCGAGAGCAAATCGATGGAACTGTGCATATTAACGGCGTGAGAGTAATTTCAAAAAAATTAAATTTGTGTAATTTTGGAGAAAAAAAAAGAATGACCCAAAATAAACTTTACGTCATATTAAACAGTGCAATTAGCAATATCCATTGGAAAATGTTGAAGAAAAAATTTGGGGCCATTTTCGAGAAAATGACATTTGAGTGTTTCTGAAAATGCGAAAATATTAGTTAGTTTTTACAGAAAACTTGAGTTTTTGAGAAACTGAATTTGACATTATTTAAGGCACATCTACACATAAATATAATACTACAATGAAACTGCCTCTAATGTAAATATTACTGACGTGAGTGACCAAGAAAATTAAAGTTTTGTAATTTTTGAAAAAAATAAATAAATACAGCAATATTGCGTTTATGTCATTAGATAGGGTGCCATCGGTACTACCCCTTCCAAACATTTAGAGAAAAAATTTGGAGCTGTTTTTGAGAAAATTTTGTTATGCATTTTTTAAATTGCAAACATTTCACGACTATTGCACGAAAACCTCTAAAAACGCGTATTTTAGTTGATATCTTGAAATCGATTTTCCACAGCATTATATAACTTTCTCTACACTACGTATTTTACTTCGTATATGCGTATGTATACAGGAAAGCAACTAGAGGTGCTACAGAATGGCACAGACTTTCTCGTAGTAAAGTTTTCTAATTTCTTTGGTGTTGACTGGCTTTATAGTGTTGCCTAATTTCTTGCCAACATCCATCTATCGTCGTCCAAGTACATATTTTTTACATTTTCTAAGCTTTCTGGTTTCCTAATTGTGCAAAGGAAATATGACTTCAAGAATATTAAAGAAGAGTAAAACCTCGTTCTAAATAGAAACTCTTATTGAAAAAATTGGAGTCATTTTTAAGAAAATGACAAACATTACTCTGAATGCAAAATTTGAAGCTGTTTTTTGCAGGAATTTATTGAGATTTCGAAAAACTTTATTCAAAAACATTTGAAGCACTTCCACTCCCAAAAGCAGCTCAAGGTGCTACAGAATGGCACAGACTTTCTCGTAGTAAGGTTTTCTAATTTCCTTTTTGTAGGCTGGTACTGTACCTCCTTCTTGCCTGCTGCCATCTGTCGCCCCCCAAATTATATTGTTTTGAAATTTTTCGGTTTCCAAATAGTAGAACCGAAATATTATTTTAAGAATATTAAAAAAAGGATAAAAGCTCATCGAAAATAGCACTCTCATTGAAAAATTTGGAGCCGTTTAAAATAATTGCGTTAAACGTTACCGTAAATGCGAAATTTGAAGCTCTATTTCACAGAAATCTATTGAGTTTTCGAAAAATTTAATTTGAAATCATTTATAACACTACCACTTACAAATTCAATAATGTACACAAATCTATTAAAATGTGTGTATCAACGGCGTGAGAGATATTGAAATAAGTTAAATTTGTGTAATTAAAAAAAATAGTACAGCAAAATGAACTTAAGAACACATTAGGCAGTGAAATTCCTACAACTCTGCAAAAGTTGGAAAAAAATTAGGAGTCGTTTTTTAGAAAATTGCCTTTGAGCGTTTCTGAAAATAGAGGAATTTGCGCCCATTTTTAAAGAAAACTATTGTGTTTTTGAGCAACTTGATTTGACATTATTTAAAGTAAATGTACTCATAAATATAATACTACAAAGAAATTGCTTCTAAAATAACTATCCCTTGCAAACGTTTGAAGAAAAATTTGGACCGATGCATGAGAAAATGGCGTTTGAAAATGCGGGATTTTGAGTTAATTTTTACAGAAAACTTTCGTGTTTTCGAGAAACTTTATTTGAAATTATTTAAAGCGCATGTTTTCAATTATATAATACTGTGAAGAAATCGCCTTTAAAGTAAGTATTACCGACATGAGAGACAAGTCAAAAAAGTTATATTTTTTAATTTTTGAAAAAACAAGAATAAAGCATTATGACGTTTATGTCATCGTCATCGTTTGGTACTAACCCTACAAATAATTTAAAGAAGAAATTTGGAGGCTTGTTTGAGAGAATCTTTTTTTTTTTGTAATTTTTTTAAATGGCGAATATTTCACGGTCTATTGCACGAAAACTACTAACATTTTCAAACAAATGTATATGACCTTAATGAAAGAACTATTTATGAGCAACAAATTTTGTAAGAACGGAAAACCTCAATCTTCAATTATATCTTTGTAGAAATACGCCGAAAAAATCCAAACTTGTTCACTTTTCTAAAATTCAGAGTTAACTGTGAAAATCAGTCCTATACCCCCATTATAACTGTGTTGTACTACATTCTTGCAAGAAAATTTAAAGGATCATTTAAAGAATCATAATATTTGGAGTCGTTTTTGATAAAATTTGGAAATATCCAGGGACGTCATGAAAGTATCCTCAAATTTTAACAAATGTTTTTAAAAATCTCAATGCTTCAACTACAGCCAGATCGACAAGGGATTCTGCAATTTGGGAAAGATCTAACGGATGGTTTAGGCGCTTGTAGTGTTAACGGACAGACAGAGAGACGTACAGACGGACGAACGAATTGACGAACGGAGGGACGTTTCACTTTTAATGGTTTTTTCGGCATCAAGGACCCACAAAACTGGAATTCTGGCTACAACACGTGCTAGAAGATTTTCTCTTAATTTAGCAACTGGATTTATTCATTTTCTTGTTTTCTGGGCCGAGCAATAAATATTTTTCTGTGGAAAATCCGCCGTTTTTTTCACACAGCTTTACATTCCTTTTTCTATATTACTCCGTACATACGTATGTATAAGAGAAAGTAAAAATTGCTTATATTTCACACACCATTAAGTGAAAAATACTTAATTTTTTGGGAAAATTGTACATAAACTTATTTCAAAATATGTCTTTAAGAACTAGGTTTTATTTAAAAGAAATTCTATCTTTAATATTTTAGTTGTAGAAAGAACAAAAACTTTATTTTTTGTAATTTTCGAAAATCAGGGATTTCAACGATAATGAGGCCTGCACCATTCTCTTAAACGTCCTTTACTCTATCCAACAAAAAATATAATTGAAAACAAGCGATCCATTTCTTTGAAAATTTTGAAAACGTCTCAGGGGTTTCATGAAGAAGTCCCCCAAAATTAAAATATCGATTTCAAATTCCAGGAGCAGCGACATTAGTCAGATCGATCGAGGAATAGCAATTTTGGAGAAAATCGACTGAACGGTTTAACTTCTAGGATTGTTCTTAGACAGACGGGCAAACGTTTTGCCGTCAATCGATTTTTTGGTATCAAGGATGCACAAAATATGGATTCTGGCAACAGCGTGTGTTAGAGGAGCTTTCTTTTAAATTTTGCAGCTGTATTTATGAACTTTTTTTGTTGCCAGGGCCCTGAAATAAGAGTTTTTCTGCTGAAAATTCCCCGTATTTACGTGCAGCCGAAAATTCCCCCTTTTTCCATAACTTTACCTCTATGGTGGTAGCGGTAGCGAGAAAGTAAAATGACTGGAATTCAATGACGCTTTCACTATAGTGTAGAGAGTTTATCTGAAAAATGTTTGTTGTGTTAACTTCAACAGTGTAATTATCATTTTCCAAATATTATGAATGGTAAAAGTTCCCACTGACCGGCGCGGAACATCCGCAGTTGCTGCGGCGCGGAAAGTTCCGCGCTAGAAGAAGCGGTGGAGTTCGCGGGACAGTTCACACCGAAGCGTCGATTATGAGTCAGCGTTTGGTGACAGTTTTCATCCGATAAAGAAGAGGCGTTCGCTTCTGCAGGGTTTAGAAATGCCGTTACTCGTAGAACTTTTGTCACGGTTTGGGTCCTCCTGCATCATCTGGAACTCTTTTGGGCCTTCGCGTTCAGGCCATTATCTCTTTCTTCTCTTCTTGCCTCCACTTCTCTCCCGGCACCCGGATGACTTGGCTATGAGAGGTGAGGTTGTGAAACACCCAACGGAACGTCCCGAGGGGCGTGTGGTTGAAAGAAAGTGAATGGCTTTTTCTCTATGCTGGTTTATTAACTCTGGATAGTTACATTATTCAATCTGAATCTTACGTTAATTTATGTTTTGCTTTCTCTAATCATATGAACATAAAGCTGATACCTGAGACTTGCATAGGGGACAAACGAGTCTCGATCGAGTTCGCGTTAACTCACCATACCGACAGCTCTGAACATGGTTTCCCCGCGAAGATTTCGCCTCACCACACGTCTGGTCACGCTGGCCGCTCTCGTCCAAGTCGTCGACCTCCACGCACCCAGCCATTGCCACGCCTCCCGTTCTTACCCCTTCACCCTTTCCTTGCTCAGCTCTTCACCCTTCCACACCACGCCTTTCCCTTCGTAGCAGCTGACGCGCTTCCTCCCTGGCACCTTGGCTACCAGCTGGGGCGGAACGCGAGGTGCGATGACCGAGGCACGCGCTGAGTTAGTGCTGAGCGCATGTCTTGGAACCTTTCCACCGGCCTCCGACGGACTTGCATATCTGACATGCTTCCTTAATACGTTTGCTCACCACATTTTTATAATACAATATTTTAATTTCTCCCTCGACCCCATGGCGGTGACAGGTTTTCAGAGCACATGCGGTATGGTACTTTTCGTTTCTTTATTCACGTTTTTCCCTCAAAGTGTTAATATCTCTATAGAAAACGTAGAAATCGGATCGATGAATTATACTTCGAAAGGAAATGTGCAGAGAATTTTACACCATGTTTAACATCGAGAAACGGTTTTAATTTACGAGAATGACCAGTGACTGTTTTGATGAAATTTTGAACCTGATCGCAGAAGACACAAGAAAATCTGACACTTATCAATCATGAAGCTATCTTACCTGACAAAATCTTGTTATAGCACTATTTTCATTGAAGCATTTCATTATTAAAATGTTCCAAATTTTAAGAACAAAAAAATGTAAAAATCGATGTTTAATGTTATTTAAAATTAATTAAATTACTGAACACGATTAGAAGTATTTTCTCAGACCGCTCTATCGTGTCAGTTTCACTGGCGAGCTGATAATATGTGAGATCTGACGAGGCTTTGCCTTAGTTTCCATATCGAAACTCGAGCGGCAGCGGAAAAATCACGTCCGACCGCGAAATAAAATCCTCCGCGGATTGAACGCTGCAAATCCGCTGGCGCGACGATCGCCTGCCGCATATGTCTGAACACGTTCATAAGCCACCATGGGACGCAAAACTTTCGCTGCGTACATTCCGCGGAAGCTGCGGATGTTCCGCGCCGGTCTACGGGAGCAGTAAAAGGTCTAAAAGGGAGCAGTAAATGGAATGCATGGGTTCGGAGGCCGGCATAGACGAAAAGCGAGAAAAGAGCATGGTCTGGGCCGGACGAGGCGAAGAGGGGAGGGATGTAACAAAAGTACTTCCATTTTCGCAATTGTCAATATTTACAATTTTTCTTGCATAATAAATGATTATTATAAATAAATAAATACACGGGAAACGATGTGTGTATATTACCTAATTTAAAATATATTATCCGATTATATAATATATAACATTAAATTTTAAAATTGTAAAATAAACTTGGTTATAATTAAATAAAAGTTAATACAGTTATTTTTCATTTGAAGTTAGTTGTACTGCAGTTGCAACGAAGAACGGTGTCGTACTTAGACATATTATTTTTATTGGTCTAAACCGAGACGCAAAACATTGTACAGAAGATAAACAGAAAATCTAAGTCGATTTTTAGGCATGAATGAATAAAATAGTAATTTAGGTATAAAATTTGTCAGGTGGTACTTTTTCGATTGAGGTTGTTTGCGAAGAATTTTAGCAAAGACAGGGAGATTAATATTTTGAACTCGAAAAATTCACTTCCTGTTCGAGGTGAATGCGATGTGTTGTTCACATTAGCCTCTAACATATTTACTTCGCTTTCAATTGGTCTAATATGAAGTAACCAAAGTATCGTCATCGGGAACATCATAAACTGAAACAAGCTAGTGATGCTAAAACAACACATATTTTCTCGTCCGTTTTTCACGCAAAATTACGTAAAAAGTACTCAAAGTTTCGAAATTGTACGTGACCTTATTTCAAAATGTATCAATAAGGAACAGATTTCATTAAGGAAAAAATGTGTATGTTTAATATTTTAGTTATAGGAAGACTCCGAAAAAAGTTTAACTTTTTCAATTTTCAAAAATCGAGATTTTAAACGAACACGAGATCTGCACCATTCTCTTAAACGGCCTTTACACTATCCAGCAATAAAACGTAACCAAATACGATGGAGCCGTTTTTTTAAAATGACCCATGGGCTTCATGTAAATTCCTTCCTTTCAAAAAAACTTAAAATATCGGTTTCAAATTTCAGGGGCCGCGATCTCAGCCATATCGATTGGAGAATATCCATTTTGAAGAAAATTGGCTGAACGGCGATTTAGCCGCAAGTGTTATTCTCAGACGCAAAGATAACTAGAGACGGATGGACGGATAGACAGACGTTTTGCCGACATTCGATTGTTCGGTATCAAGGACCCACAAAACATGTATACTGGATACACCACGTGATAGGGGTGTAGTCAGTATTCAGTTAAAATTAGCAACTGAATTTATCCACTTTTTTGTTGCCTGGGCCCAGTAATAAGCGATTTTATGCTGAAAATTCACTGTTTTTCCGCGCAGCATTTTATAACTTTCTCTATACTCCGTAGAGAAGAAGTAAAAAAGGAGTGAAGTTATTGAGTTGGGACTCCATTGACTGGAGCTAAGTCACATTAGGTGAAACATATTTTAGTTCTTAACTGTAGATACAAACCCATGTTTTAATTTAATATTTGGGTTCAGAATTGGTTAAAATTGTTTGTTTTACATCCGTGGGTGAGAAATTCAGATATACGAAATTTGACTGCGTCGAAATATGACCTTCCAGACGACAGTGAATGATATGTTGCGTACCATTCAGGGAGAAGAATCACATGTTCTTTATATTAAACTAGCTGACCAGGCGAACTCTGTTCCGCCTTTCACGGCTGAGCCGTTTCACGGCCTGCCTCACGTTGCTCTTGTGATTGAGAAGCACGAAGTCGAGCCATTCTAACGCGGCGCTCTTCACGTGCAATTTCTTGTTCTTCTTCAGTCCTTTCATTAGCAATGTTTCGTATCCTTCTTGCATTACGGCTTTGTCGGGAAAGATTCGATCGTCTTGGTCGCGACATTGTTAATTATACTTCACTTCACTTTTTAACACGCTTTTATTAGCTTCATTTGTATCTTTGCTTGATTGCTTGCTTGTTCTCCGCTGCAGAACGCTTCTGCACAGAAAACTTAGGCGGAAAGGCGCGAAAACATACGAAAATTCGTGAAAAGTGCGAAAACGCATGAAAACGCGAGAAACCCCTCGAAAAGGTGCGAAAATCCGCGAAATCACGCGAAAACGTGCGAAATCACGCGAAAACATGCAAAATCACGCGAAAACGTGCGAACACGTGCAAAAACCTGCGTTCTCACACAGGAACGTTGTCGAACGGGACAAACAGTATCCTATGTCCGTCTCCTGGCTCTAAGCTTCCTGCTCACCAATTTTCAGCCAAATCGGTACAGCCGTTCTTGAGTTATAAATAGTGTAACTAACACGACTTTCTTTTATATATATAGACTAGTTGACCCGGCGAACTCTGTTCCGCCTTAACAGAGAACTCCGTTCCGCCCAAACATACGAAAACCCGCGAAATCACGCGAAAGCATTCGAAATCACGCAAAAACGTGCTAAAACGTGCAGAAACGTGCGTTCTCACACAGGAACGCTGTCGAACGGGATAAACAGTATCCTATGTCCGTCTCCTGGCTCTAAGCTTCCTGCTCACCAATTTTCAGCCAAATCGGTACAGCTGTTCTTGAGTTATAAATAGTGTAACTAACATGACTTTCTTTTATATATATATATATATATAATATATATATATATATATATATATATATATATATATATATATATATATATATATATATATATATGGATTTGCAACTATATGTTCATTCGGAAAATTGGCCATCGTATAAGCAGTTTGTAATCTTTATTCTGAGATACCTTTAGATAGAAGTGGTAAAAAGTTTTTTCAACATTAATTGAGTGAAACCAAAATGTAAATATATTTAATGCTTTTTGAGTTCTTTTCATGAACATTGTTTTATATACTGAATCGTCTTTCAGTTGCAGTGCTACATGCGAAGCGTGCCGCTTGTGCTTCAGTAAATTGCCCATCAGTTTCTGTAAGGAACTCTGCCAAATATGCCAGACATGCAACGCAGCATCTACTCGAAAACATGTGTATTGGGATCCTTGTTGGTGAACATCTTTAAGTTAAATATGAAACAAAGCCAGAAAAGTTCTTTAGGAAGGAGGTATCTCCTAAATTTATAACATTAATGGTTTAATTGCTGCTTATAAATTGATTATTGTTTTACGACTGCACCTTTACGCTGAAATAAAATGTATTCCAGACTTCTACCATTTTGTTTAATTTTTTATTCTACTGCTCTGGCATCCCCCTGGAACTACTCCAAAAACCTTCACAGCAACCTGGTTTTTGAATTGTCATCCAGATATTGAAAATTTTTGAATCAATTATTTACGTGATGTCCAAGATTGTGCCACCGTTTTATATCTAACCAAGGATTTCTTCGCCGCCAACATAGCTTCAGTTAGGAACTCACAATTACGTGATATGGACTCAGTTACGGACTCACAATTACGTGGTTGCTACGCATCGTCGCTGAAACACTCTTGCCCATCGCGACTGTCCGATATGTAAGGGAAGAGTTTCCACCAATTCCATGTAAAATTCTTAGATATTTCTTCAAGAGAATAAGCCTGTCTTGGTGTATGAGCGCTACAAGCACGGTGACAGTTAGGTAACTGATTTCACATTGCTTTCTGTGTGAATAGAGACACTCACGGAGCTATCTGTTGTTGTGAACACACATTAGCATAACTTTTATTTCTCGCGAGAAAGAAAATTTTGTGCTCCGATAATATGTCTTTTAGAAGAAAATAAGTGCCATGACTTCTTCCCCAACCCTCCTACATGCAAATTTTTGCATGATAAAAATTAAACCTCTTTTAGACTGATCACACATCTATAAAAATGTATTGTTGACTACAATCGTGAATCTTGAGACTTAGTATTGGTTTGATACCATTAAATTGTCTTATGTATTACATTACAATATCTTTGCAAGTCAAACACATCGTGACAAAACAAAACATGAAGCTGCGCCTCGCTCAAGATCAACGTCAAGAAGCAGCCGTCGCCTCGTCTTGCTCTCCTCCAGAACATCTGTCGAATTTCACAAAAACGTGTTACGTCGCCCGAACCGACAGATCCCATTCTGTCTCGGCGACGTCGCGTCGCAGCACTGGCTCGCACGACAGCCAGCGCCGCTCGCGCCTCGGCCGCTAAATGTTTGTGACAAGATTTCCAAAGAAAGACTACCTCGCATTACTGTCAGCCCTTTCCGACCCCCGTGGATATAATAAAGAGAAATCGAGCTGGCGCCTTGAAAGACGTCGGACGGCGAAGGTCACGGGGCGGGGAATAGAAGGAGTGGCGTCAACGGCAATTGGCGGGGGCGGGGGCGGGGGCGGGGCGAGAGCGGTTCCAGCGCCCGGACAGGACCTCTACGCGGAAGCGGCGACGCCCTTCCAAATTTCCATCCGCCGAATCAAGATTCATGCTCCGTCGGTTGGCAGCATTGAGAGAATTACATTAATATTCATCGCTCTCTTTCAGGGCCGCCAACCGTCAATAAATTGAAATCTAATGCTAAAGTGGCGAGGCCGGCACCGATCGTGGGCGTCGCCGCCCCGCCTCCGCGCCTGGGGGGGGGGGGGCTAGCAGCTGCACGGAGCCGGCGGCGGAGGGGGCGGGGCCGTGAACATCAACAGACGGCGACGCGGCGCGGGGAGGCGCGCGGGTCCGCTCGCTCGCGGGGGTGGGGTGGGGGGCGGGGACGCGCCTCGGCGCCGCCGCAAAGACGCAAATTTTCCTCGGAGAGATCGACGAAGTTCCGACAAGTCCGCGGGGCTGCTGCAGCCACTGCCTCCGCGGGACAAAGCGGCGCCCGGCCCCGCCCCGCCCCGCCCCGCCCCTCCCCGCCCCGCCCCGCCCCGCCCCGTCACGCCACGCCCCCCGCCCGGCCACGCCTGCGGCCGTGCCCGCCCCTACGTCCCTGCTGCCGCTGCTGCCATTGTTCGGGGAACCGCGACCCGCGAGCTGTGCAAATACTCTGCTTGCGGTTCGTCCGTCGAAGCGACTCTGTCAAATAATTGAGCCTGTTGTTTGGAAAAGAACGCATAAACGTCGCTCTAGCACTATTTGTTGTAGAACAGAAAAAGAGGACAAAACATGTCTGTGAGGTACTGATTACAAGAATATTATATGTAAAGTAGGAATTAAGTTTTGAAAAAATCTGCCACCATGAATATTCCATACATAATTTCAGACCTGATGCATTATCACGCTAAATGTATCGGGCCATAACCTTTCTCGTATAACGCTTTGCTTGAACATTATCATACTAAAAATGATATATTTTTGAATACATTAAATATACATACCTAATTTTCACTTTCTTAAAACTAAGAATGTAAAGATTGCTTTGAGGGAACTTAGCGTGAATATGCATGTCCGAAGTGGTTCTAAGCGGCAGTTATAAAAATATACAATCATGTTTTTTTCGTATGTCAGCAAGTTTAAGTTATTTTAAATAACTATAAGTAATTGTATCTCTTTATTTACTCCCTTTTAAAATCTCAGCTTCCATTCGTTTTATCCTCCAACAAAAATTCAAAAAGAGCATACATTACATATATAAGGTTTTTGCAATTAAAACAAAATCCACAATATCCAGGAAATATTTCTTGAAATGTATACTGTTTTGTGTCGACGTGCATGTATTTATTAAACTCAAAACTAGATTGAAACGCATGGTTTCAACGAATTGGTAACCTTTGGAAAGAATGCCGAAAAGGAACGAAAATTTCAGTAAAAAGGAGATCGTCTTATATTTCTTTCAATTACCTCTTCCTCTATCTTTTGCGGAGCCTTTTTCCGCAGCATTACTTACAAGCACAATAGACACAATGGAGAGATACAAAACGTTCGCCTTTGTCGTGGGCTGCAAAGAAATTGTAGGCAGTGGCGCAGGCCCCTGTCACTGTACGCCAGAGGAAATATTGCTCCGCTCTCTGTCCATTGGTCCATCGAGAGGCGTTCCCGTAAGTCCTTGTTTTGCATGCACTGAATATTTTAAAAATGAATGAATAGGTTTTTCGAAAAAAGACTGAAAATACGACTGTATAAAGCCCATTCAGAATGTGAAGTGAGGTAGAATTTGCAATGATGTTTTCACTGAACGTACGATATGAAAAAATTGTAATGCATTTTATTTATGGAAAATTTAACTGGAAACATGGGAAATATTATTTTAATGAATTACGTGACAAATGGAAACTAATACATACTCTATTGGATATTATACTATTAAATATGAAACTAGAATGAATAGACAAAATTTATTAAACAATTTAAAACTTTCATTCAACGCCATTTGATGTCAAATGAATATATTATACACCCTAGCGTACCAGTACGCTCACTTTTGCTTGCGTATCCCGACCTCAATATCTTTCCCTCAGATTCGTATGAAGAACGAAGTGTTAACATGGAAACGTGTTTTTTTTTTGTAATTCGAAATATTGCATTATCTAAATTCGAGTTACTGCAAGCTTCACCCATTGCACCTAGAAGAGCTGAAATCCCGCAAGTAACAGAAGGTTCCAAAAAATATTATTTCGTGCAATACGGAGGGAGGAAACTTTATATCTTTTTAGATAAACTTTAGCTGGAATCTCGATTTTTCGGCTTGAAACCGTAGAATGCCTCGTTTCCGAGTTGTGTACGATCGTTGTTAAGAAACAGACGCGAAACTGATATTTGTTTCGAGATTGCATTTCAACCTTCCTAATTTAGCCTCATTTTCAACATATATTAATGAATATATATCAAAATATATAAAATGCGAAAGTGAAGTTCCTCACTTGTCTGTGAAACTTTAGTTTCACAGTCTCACAACTCTGTGTGTTACTTTAGTTTTAAGAAGATTTAAGACAATATTACACAAATAGTGTAAGTGATGAACGATTTTATATCACAAGATATTTTGTACAAGGAATTTTATCATGTAATTCGTTCATGTAATTCCTACCCAAAATATATTTTGGATAGAAATTATATGGTTTGATTATTTACCGGCACTTCTAAATTTTAGACCATAAATGCTTTTATCTTCACGTTCTTGATTAACCTCGATGGTCCACATATTCTTTGGTTCGCTGAATGTATGTTCTGCTGTCTACAAATATTGCCTCTAACGAGACTTAATTTGTTGACATTACTTAACTCAACTGCAAATTTGCCACTGCATACTGTATGCTAGGAATCTGCACAGCATACCATCTCAGCGACCGGCGACCAGATATGTCACAAACATTCTCGATAATTAAATATCTAATAAATATCTTCCGTTATTCTGGGAAAAGTCCAAACCTAAATAACTTCAGCTACACTTTCTTTATGCACCTTTGTTCCTTCACATTCTTTCATTACTTTTCTTCTCATCCTTTTAAAATAAAAAATACTATTTATAGTGCACTTAACGATCACCTAACATCATATTTACTCTTGTAAGCATTAATTTAAGACATTTGCTGCAATAGCCTTTTCCCTACCCTTCAACACATTCTTTTAACTTTCTTGTTATTGCATATTTTTTCATCTAATCTCTACCGTGGTTATGTTGCCATCAAGTTCTAAGATTCACTTTAAACGGATTGCTTTGCAATGACGCAACCTTCCTTATTTGTTTCCTTCCTGATTCTTGCTTTTTCCTGCTCATTAAACCCACCATTCTCAGAAACATACGAAATGGTAATCGGTCGTGGTGGCGTTCATGGATGGGTAGAACGGCATAAGTTAGCTCCAACTTCCGTAACTGCTTCACGCAAAAATCCGTATTCCTGGCCTTCACGGAATCTTGCTCACTGTCAGCAGACACCGCGCAGCTCCAGGAAAACTACGAGACACGCAGCATCCCAACAAGGCACGACGCCGGCCCGACGCAGCAAGCGGCAAATAGCAGCCTTGATGCGGGGAGCGGCAAGGGTAGGCGGTAGGCGGCAAGCGACGGGCAGGGTCCGCCCCGGCTGCGCTGGGGCCGTTGCCGCAGGCAAAGTGGCGTCGGCAACAGCGGCGGTGTAAATTGGATTTGAACCCGGCCCTTTGACGACGACGCGGCACGCGACCCGCCTGCAAACTCGCCGCTGCGCCGCAGCAGCCGCTGCCGCAGCGGACTTCCGAACACTGCCAGGCCACCCCCACCACCAGTAATTACATGGCCGTCGGTGGCTGGCGCACGCCGCGGCGCCACGCCCCGTCCCACATGGTCCTGGCCCCCCTGGCCCCGCCCTCCAGACGCAGCGCGTCCGCGCCTCCGCCGGCGGCTCGGACGCGCGCCGCGCCGCGGGGCCGCGAAGAGTTCTCGAGAAGCCCGCGGCGGCAGTGCTGCGGGGCGCCGCCCGATTAAATTTTAATTTGTTTTTAATTACTTTGTTCCAATATCCGGCCGCACTCCAGTCGAGCCGTGCCTGTCTGGCGGCGACGGGCGCGTGTCGCCCCGTGCTGACGGCTTAATAACCGGGGCGTCGGAGGAGGAGGCGGGAGCGAGACGGAAGAGGACGCCGGCGCCGAGCTTCGTTGAGATGCACCGCCCCTCCGCGCGGCTGCGCCGCTGCAGCGGACAAAGCTCTCTCTTCCTCAACGGCGCGGCGAGAGTCGCAGGCGCGTATTCCGGGGCGACTTCCAAGATTCTCCGCCCCGCCGCGAGATGGAGTGCCCGGCGAGAGAACAGGCGGTCATGCATAGTCAAACCCACGCGGGGGCGGCGGGGGCGGGGGCAGCGCTGGGGAGCGGGAGGGACGGGAGGTCGCGGTGGAGGGCCGCAGAGCGGCTCTCTCCGGCGAATTAACACCCTCCCGCACGCCTCGGCGCCCGGCGTCCGCGACCTCCCGACTTACGGGTTCCATATTTCATCCCGAGCCACCTCACGCGTTTGATCTACAGGGAAATATTCCGGCGGACCGGGCGGCCCGGCGTGGGCAGGGGTGAGCAGCGCGCGCTCGGCTTCGGTGACAGCGGAGCCAGGGGTGGCCGCGCAGGGAGGCACGTCTCGGGCGGCGCGGGCGGTCCGCGAGATCAATACCTGGGTGGCTGTGGGCCCGCAGCGTCGGTGGCGGCGGCGGCGGCGGCGGTGGAGGATGAGGAGAAGGCGGCGGCGACGCGCCAGGCAGCACAGTAGTATTTCATTCTTCGGGAGAACGATTTTAATTATGCAGTAGGAGCAGCGACGCTCGTGCTGCGTCGCGCCGGGGCGGCGGACGCGCGTGCATAAGTCATGGCGAAGGCGCGGCGCCTCGCGCCGTATCAACGGCGGATCACGGGCGCGTGCGACGGCTGTTGCTGGAGACGCCACCCCCACGCACGCGCAGGAAGAGCTTCTTTGTAGACTTTTAGCTTTAGAAGTTCACAACCTTTAGTCGTTCCAATAAAAAAGAAATATGTTAATCTGCACGAAAAGTATTTACGACAGCTGTTCAATAATTATTTCTAAAAAGTTTCAAGAACTTTAGATAGGACCTGACCGTAATATGTTTAAAATGATGTGCCAATCAACATTAAATAATCGTGAATGTACAGTAAACAGCGAAGAAACTGATATTTGATTTTGAAATAGGCATACGATTACAATGTAATTAAAAATATCTATATTCAGTGCTTGGAAACCTGAATTTTCTCGTAACAAAGTCCTTGAAATCTCCGGACTGTAACCGGAGCGGTAGCTCAGTGCATCAACTGATGTCACTCCAGGGCCTCTGACCGGGAGGTCCTAGGTCCTAGGTTCGAGTCCTGACAGCGGCAGGATTTTCGACACTAGCTTTTCAGCTAGGTCTAATTCAGTCTCTGTCGGGAGGAGACGCTATCAAACGGACTACGGATCGCACGTGATCTGTCCTTCCTCTTCCTTGTCCTATCCTCTCCCCTTACACACACACTGACACTAACATGCACTACAATACCACATATTCCGGAAGACTGGTCGGGAGCTTAGGGCTTGACCCGACTGGGGCGGTGCCCCGCTGGTGGGAGAGTCCTGGTTAGGGGGAAACCCCACTAGCCGACGGTATGTCGGCGCCGGATCTCACCTTCCAGCGGGGAATGATCACCGCCATCTCCCGAGAAAAAACATGCACTACACTAACGGGAATAATGACGAATGCAGTTGAAGTGCCCGGAAACACGAAAAAGTCAATAAATCCAGACTGTTCATGTGATTTATTAGAAGCAACAAAAGGAATGATTTGCTGTCTAAGGAAACTCGGCCAAGAACGTTAATGAGGAGGGTTGATCACGGATGCGTGTGACGGCTGTTGCTGGAAACGCCTCCCCCACACACCCGCAAAGATCTCCAGGAAGAGCTTCTTTGTAGACTTTTAGCTTTAGAAGTTTACTACCTTTAGTCATTCCAATAAAAAAGAAATATGTTAATCTGCAAGAAAAGTATTTACGAAATTAGCTGTTCAATACTTATTTCTAAAAAATTTCGACAATTTTAGATGAGGCCTGACAATTATATGTTTAAAATGAGTGCCATTCAAATTTAAATAATCGTGAACGTGAAGAAAACGGAAGAAACTGGTATTTTATTATGAAATAGGCACACGATTCCAATATGACGAAAAATATCTGTGTTCAATGCTTAGAAACCTGAATTTTCTCGAGACAAGGTCCTTGAAATCTCCAGACTGTACATGTGATTTATTAGAAGCAACAAAAGAAACGATCTGCTGTCTAGGGAAATTCGGCCAAGAACGTTAATGAGGAGGGTTGATCACGGATGCGTGTGACGGCTGTTGCTGGAAACGCCTCCCCCACGCACCCGCAAAGATCTCCGGGAACAGCTTCTTGGTAGATTTTAGCTTTAGAAGTTTACTACTTTTAGTCATTCCAATAAAAACGAAATATGTTAATCTGCACGAAAAGTATTTACGACATTAGCTGTTCAGTACATATATTTCAAGGACAAAGCCCTTGAAATCTCCGAAATATACATGTGATTTATTAAAAGCAACAAAAGCAATGATCTGCTGTCGAGGCAAATGGGACCAACAACGTTAATAAAGAGAAGAGTGGATCGGCTGTTGCTGGAGACGCTACCCCCACTCACGCGTAAAGAGGTTCAGCCTTTCCAGCAAGAGATTCTTGATAGACTTTTAGGTTTAGAAGTTAATTACTTTTAGTTATTCAAATAAAAAAGAAAAATGGTTAATCTGCACGAATAGTAGTTTATGCAATTAGTTTATAATGTTACGCTTTACTATATGCGTGCATGTTTTTTAATTAGTCCGTCGTCTTATGATCTATTGCAACTGCTTCAGTTCTCTGTATTGATCACAAATGTGTAATAAACAAAAAGTGATTTTTTACATGCGACTTACTGCGGTTACCACGACTATATGCTAACAAAGTTATATTCCACAATGTTCTAAAAAAGAACAATTTGGACCTACAAAGCTCCTCAACAATTATACTTCAAATCAGGGATTCTGAACCGTTTTCTTTCATTGACCCCTGAGAAGAGAATTGTTTGCTTTATCGGCCCCGTAAGGTGTCTCTAAATTAGGCCCATGTTTAATCATAACACAAAGTGCACGTAATTGCCTTAAAGATAACAATTTCATTCACGATATTCTCGTGAACTACTCTATTTACAATAATTGAAGACGCTTTCCCTTTTGTGAAGCTGAGTTTCTAATGTTCTTTGTAGTGTAATGCTGACAGAATGCTGAGCGTTTTCTAAGTACTGGCCATAACATTTCTCCATTGTGTAGTGCGGAGATTATTTTCTTGCGCGATAGAATTTCGTTGTGAAAGCATAGTTAAAACCTGAGTTTTCTAAACATCGTAACTGTTAAGGGTGAACGACGGATATGAAAGAAAAGGAACATATTTGTAATTTATTATTAGTCTAAAATTATATTTTGTTGATTTATATCAGGAAACAATCAATTATCAAGTTAATTATTATTGTTGTTAATTGTCATTGAGATCTTGTTTATACTAAGTAGTCGCCTTTTCATATTCGATTATTGATCCCCAACCGACCCCGTGATCATTACTGACCACCTTCAAAATGTCATTGACCCCCAATGGGACGATACAGATCTCGGTGTCAACCTCTGCGTTTGATATAATATGGTTCGAAAGCATGTTAAAATAATAGGAAAAGTTAACGATATAACCGGGAGTTCTTTTGAATATACTTATAAGCCTATGAATAAATGTAAACCATTTTTATGAGAAGCAAATGTCGAGGTTGAAAAGAAGAAACTGACCAATTTCGAGTGTCCTCTCAGCAAGTATATCATATTTCCCTGAAAGTAAAACATCTTTAAGGAAAATTGACATTGAAATGTATTTCCTTAAAGTTTAGGGACGAGAAGTGCAGCTTAAGAAAGAAGACTGTAGTTGACTATTAATTGAACATTATCGAAAAATAAGACGATGAATAAGAAATAAGAGTGATGGATAATTTTGATTTCGAGGCCCATGTCCAATGAGCCTTGTCTTGTTTCAGCGCCAGCAGCTGAGGCTGAAGGATCTGTGTGAGGAGCGGTAGTAGGGGCTGCATCCAAGGTCCCTGGCGCATAATGATGGCGCCTGTTCACACCCGAAGCCATGATGGAACATGATCAACCTCTGAGATGAAAAAAACTCTTGGAAACGAATGTATGGCCCTTTTATTTCCCTAAATAACCTTCCATATTATCCATCATTTTTTTAAAATTAAGGAGTGTACGTCTTCATATAGGTAAATAGGATGAGATTGTGCTTTAGCATTATGTTGAACTTTCGCATTATTTATATACTAATATTTGAAATACATTTTGTATTTGAAAAATTGTATTTTTTCTCACTTTAAAAATATTTTTTCATATATATTTTGAAGATGTTTTTAAATAAATAAAATAGGTGTATTTAAAAAAAGAAATACTTTAAAAAGCAGATGAAGAAAAAAAAATTGGTTTCTTTTTCTTTGATTCTGCTACTGAATGCACCATCTTAAATCAAAAAGAAAACCCTTATTGAGCTGAATTTGTATTCTCTTCACTTTTAAATGATAAATCTAAATCATTGAAAATTCTGGACAATTATCCGATAGTAAGAAAAGTGTTTATTCGTTGAAATACTAGTTTATGTTCATCCGCGCCAGCTGAACACCTGAATTCCTTTGGGGGTTTTACACATTCACCCATTCGGTGTTTATTATTTGATTTGTTTTGATAAATTAGACATTTTAAATGGAAATATCGTTTATTTTAGTGGGACATATTTTTCCAGAAATTTTTTTCTGGAATTACACTATAGTGTTGCACTAAAATCGATATAATAAAACTGTTTTTCTTCTATATTTAGAATTTCTAGTGCTTTAAATACGTATGTATTTAGCAAACTAAAACGTAAAGAATGTTGAGTATGTACTTAAATACTTATTTACAAAGTATTAAATTTAGAATTTAAATACAAAATTTAAAGTATTCTGCCCAACACTGTCAATAATTGAAAATACCACGCAAGAGAAAACTATTGATTTGTGTGGTTCTCATGCTTTAATTTAATATAATATGAAATAACTTACATTCCGTAATTCTGCCTTCAACATAATTTCATTTTTATTTCAATAGATCAGAGAAAAGAAACACAATGTGCCTTATTAACAAACTAGTGGCCCTACAACAGCACATACTGTCTCGCACCTTAGTAACTGTTATCCCTATAGTATTTTAGTAACTCCTCGAGAGTGCAGATGTGCAGATAAGCAGATGTGTGGTTCCAACACTCACGGCTAGACCACATCCCGTGCATCAATCGAGCTATATGAAATGTCATTCGACGCGTCTCGCTCTGCTGATGGGGAACTAATATTATGTTTTTGTATCCGGCCAGAAGATTCAAAGAAATTTCCAGAAACTTTTTTCTTTTTGCGTGTTTTGACGCAGCGATCCTAGTGAGTAAGCTGGGAATTAAACCAACGTCAATAGATCTATGTAGGTGTCATTGATTAAAATCGAGTACCCAAAGGCATTTTCACTCAAAACACCATAATTTTCTTTCAAGACGTTGGCAACAGTGTTGTTGACATCTTTAAGTGAACATGTGAAGTTAATCTGAACAAAAGAGTGTATCGTGCGGCACATTTCATTTTAAATTTTATCCATAAGACCTATTATCATATTTTTAAAAATAAATTTTTAAAAAACCTATGAACCTATTAATTGCGTTGGAACTTGTTAAATTTGGAGAATTTCAAGTGAATAAGGAGAAAACTAAACTGTGAGTACAGTTAAATAATGAATGAACGTTTGACTTCTTACTTTTACGTTCTTCCAAATACCAAATACCGATTTTCAAATGAATGTTACCTAGAACTTATTGCTATTAAACTTAAACACCTTATTCACATAAACACACAAAATAGTCGGCGTTTAATGTTTATATAGATTCGCATACGAAACGATCAATAGAGCAATTGCAGGAGAGAAAATAAACACAAATTAGACTAAGTTTATGGAGTTTTAAGCTCTTCATAAACTAGGGGAGAGAAGTATGAAAGTGTTAAGCAAATCCGGGGAAGAATCAAATGTAGTTGTAGAAGATTTTGCGACAGAATTTTAGAAAGTAATTCAGAATTATGTTATATTAGGATTAGTGAATAATCCAGAACAGCTCACAGGTGATTTTTTTGTACTATTGAGTATCTAAGCACAAATCGTGAAAAAATGTAGCTGTACTAAACTCCATTCGCATTCTCAATGTCTTCCAAGTATATTTCACGACGATTATAATTTTGAAATTCTAATATTACCAGTTTATATCCCGTATGAAGGTGATAGACAAGGCCATAAGATGTTGGGAATTTTTGAAGGGGAGTATAGCATCATCAGCTACTACGACTCACTGAATGTCCAAAGCCAAATACTGTATGAACATATTTGAACAAAGCTGCGCATGAAAGAAATGAAGAATGAAAGAAATTTTCAACACTTGAAATTACTTTTAATACAGTTTACACGTCGGCGTCGGCGACATCTCATCCAACTAGTGTAATAATATTATACCACATTTCAATTAAGCAAAATAAGGTTTATAACGAGTTCTTTAATTATTTGAGCATACGCCTTTTATTTATTATATTTTCTTGTATCTTAACTTTAATAAATCGAATTCATAATAAAGTTGTATTTGTTGTGTTGTTGTTAGAGCAGGCATAAAGTATTCAAAAGGTCCGCGCGGGCATAGAGAATCAGAATGGCTTACAAGGATATTGACAAAACCGTTACGTGTTTTTTTCATGTTCATAAACATATAATCATGTTCATATAAAATGAACTAGTAAACCATAAAATTATTTTTCACCGTGTCTCCAAGATATTCTAAGGTCATTCTTAAATGTTTCATTTTCTTCTAAATGAACAACAAATTACATGTTACACGACTTACACGCTACTCCTTGTCTGAACATGTAATGCTAAATACTCTATACGTTTTCGCACTAAGAAACTGTCCCCAAATTCTCATTACTATTCGAAGAACCAACGATTTGGTCCCATCTGCATTCAGAATTCAACATGTTTATAGGTTAGGTTTGGGTTTCAAGAATTTAAGAAAACCTTCACAGAATACATTTCTCCCCATAGTACGTCACACCAAGTTTTTTTCTGTTTTTAACGTTAAATAAAAAATAGAAATAAAACAAAGCCTCCTTGCGGTTGCATGTCAATGTTCATCAAAGAGAATAAATCAAAAGAATTTTACATCTCATTATCTTAACATGTCGCCGTTCAACAATTACATTCGCGAATATACATCGTTCCATTGTTTCTCAAGCACGCGTAGGTAGTAATATAAAATTAAAATGTTCGTAAAAATTACGGAACTCAATTTTTTCAACTTTTCTTTGAAGTAAAATATTAGAAATAATGCTAATATAATCCAAACGCATCCAATTCAAACCAAGCGCCTGTGGTGCATACCTGCGTTGATTTTGATAGCCAGGAACAGTAGACATTACTAACTTTTAGAAATTAGAAATACCATAACCAGCTATCAAAATTTCTTAAAGTAAATAAATAATTTGTTAGTTAGAACTTAATTTTATTACCTTCTTTCAATCTACTTTCTTTTCATTCAACAGTTAGGAAATTATTTTAGGGTATAACTAAGTTCATGAGGGACTTGAGAATTGTAGGTTATATATGTATGGAAAAGTGTTAAATTGTAAAGTGAGGTGTCGTTCAGTGTAAAGCAGAGAAATAAAGAAGGAAGTGACTTAAGGGTGATAGTGAAGTGAATTACAATGTAGTGCCCAATTGCTGTGTAGTGTTATACCCAATTGCAGCTTAAATAAATTTATCTTATCTTATTCTCGTCAACACCCTTTACGTCATATATGATCCTAATATGATCAAAAGAATTTGTGCCGTTTTTAAGAAAAAACTATTAAAGAAAATATAAATTGTGTATGTTTGACACAAAATTTCACAAAAATACTCATATTTAAAAAAATGAGTATAACATTATTTGAAAATCTGTTTTTGATGAGCACATTTAATTAAGAAAAAATATTTATCTTCATAATTGAAGTAGTAATGCGTAGGACGGCATAGGGAGTAATAGGAAGATGCGAAAAAAATTGAACTTTTGCAATTCTCAAAATGTTAAATTTTTTAACGAAAATAAGACCTGCATCATTCTCATAAAATTTCTTTGCACTATCTAACAACAAAATTTAATAAAACTAGTGAGACCCCGTCAAAATTTGACGGTGAGATCTGAGATAAACGTAAAATACTGTACCCAGACTAATGTTCACAATATATTGCATTGTTTGGATCTTGAGGGTATAACGAAGATATTCTGTGATGAGTTCCCAAAATTTTGAACACGTATGGCCCATGACCAGATGGCAATGCAATATCGGCACAAAAGATATAGCACTATTATACTGAAGGATATTATTTCTAAAGTTTTTTGATGCGTCATCATCTCCTATAAACAACTGTTTGATTTCTTCTGGCATATTGCTCGAAGATATACTTATTTTCCCATTTAAGTAACACAGAGTAAATCGTTTGGAGAATTTCTCTCACATGGAAAGTACAAAGCGGAACAAAACTGACATTTCATAGACAATAACCCAATAGAAAACGAAATGACCTCACTATCGCGACACCTACGCTGACTTTCTCTTTCCCTGCGTTCAGTTAATGTACGTTTGCGTCTTTTGGGGCGCGTGGACAACGATTCGGAATTCGACATAACCTGTGAACAACTTCACTAAAGTATTACAACCGAGCAAAACCCACTGTGCGAATGTTCTCTACAAAATACACCACAGAAGCAAATACATGCAAACTGTCAACACCACAATGCAATTATTGTACTGAAACAAAACCTTGACGAATTGTAAACAAATCTCAACAATCAAAACAAAACACCAAGCAGCGGACTCACATCTATGGACTCATGCATATCGATTTTGAAACTGTCACCCTTTGAAAGAAAACAATTGGCTATTGATAAGCGTACTATTAAAGAATGATTTAATTAATTTATTTATACCGTTAATGTTGGTGAATCAACACAAACAATATCTGATAACACATCTAGGGATCATATTCATTCATTTAAAAGAAAAAATACAACAATCGGTTCAGTAGAAGCTCTAAACGTAGCCATGGCAGAATACCTTATATTTTTAAATATATAGATATGAAAGAGTTTGTAACCGCTATCTCGCGTTTACAAGCTAGAATATTTACAACTTTACTTCTTGTCACTGTGGAGCGCTGTACGTATGATAAAAAGTACTCCCATCGACCACTAGAATGCGCACATAATTATCACCGCTTCAAAAAATTTTCGCTCCAACGCAACGACCAATCACAAATTTCTTCGACAATCTCTCACAAATTGCGATGAAGAAATGAATTTTCGTCCATTTTGGCTGTGACCTGCAAGGAGTAACGTTGTATTGGAAGATTGCCGACTGCGGAGGGAAGCGACGGATAACATCTTCTAAAAAGTTCATTAGAGATAATGAATTTACAATTGACTGAATGGAAATATTTAATGTAAATAAAGAACTAGATTTTTATACTAATATGTTTCAAGAATAATCATCAAAATCCAGGAGAAGTGTACCATTTAATTTCAAATGAATAATTACAGTGCAACATAGCATGCACTTGTAACTTTGGGTGAATTCGCGGCTCACAAGAAACGTTTCTCCCGTCAGCTTTTTTCTTCTACTTTTGTTCTATTATATTCACATTCAAATTTTGGACTGCATAACGCTGATGCAAGAGGTCTAATTTTCGTTCTGGAAAACGAAATATACGACGCGACCACACTACAACGCAAGACGCCGGAGCGCAAATTCCAGTTCTTTTCTGCGGCACAACGACGACTTGGTAGGGGACCTCGATCGCCTGACCCTTGCTGTGGGAGACGTCTATATTTCAGAACACTGCATGGAGATTTTAAAACAACCAGTATCGTGAGTTGCAACGTACTGCTGTGAACTGCATTGCCGATTGTCCCTGTTTGCGTATCTGGCATAATTTAGCTAGACGCTACATTTGCAAGCCAAGTGAACAGATTTCTGGTTACTTTAAGTGGCGTACATGTTTGAAGTCGCTACAATGTAAAGTATAATTCATTCAACTGTCGTAACTGAAAAAGATGATTTAAAGTTTTAAAGGTATTGTAAATTTCACGCCATTGAATTCTTAGGAATTAACGAATTATTTCGAGGCCAAAGAAAATGTTAACTTGATGCTACATTTTTATTTCATCGAAAGAATACATTCTAGTTATTTATTCACTGGCCTAATCTTTGTGATTTTTTTTTGGAAAAGGTACTAGATTCATGTTATAATTGAAACTTTTTTTATTTAACTGGATTATAGAATTCAATTCAATTATTGTAAATAAGTTGATGTTCATTCTTGTTCAAGTAGTGTCTTTTCTTTGTTACTGTGCTTATACAATAATCATTTAAGAGCGTTTATGTCCTAAGTGCTAGTGTGTGATGTAATCCAATTCAAAGATTACTGCCACGTTTCTAATTTTTTTTTTAAATTCTAAGGAAGAATATACTCATGTTGTCAATACAATTTTTCAAAATTTCTTGAACTTTCATTTGATTAGTATTGAAAGCCAACCCCATACCCTGCATTACAATGAGAACAGAATTTCAACTGTAATAACACTAGTGATATCCATTGTTAATACGGATGCCACTCATCGAGCAAATCAAATCTTCTGCTCGACTCATTCGTCCAAAAACAATCGCATCAAAGGGAGAGTAACAATTGAAAAGTTTTCTTTGAAAATTTTGAAGTTTCCCTGAGGCTTCATGTAATTTACACTCCAAAATTAAAATATCTGTTTGGAATTCAAGGGACCACAACATTAGCCAAATTGATTAAGGATTGTCAATTTTGGAGAAAATCGGCTATACAGTTTCACCGCTAGCGTTGTTCACAGACGGACCGACAAATAAATGGGCAGACGTTATGCGGTCAATCGATATTTCGGCATTAAGGACTCACAAAGCATGGATTCTGGCTACGCCATGTGATAAGAGATTTTTTCTAAATTTAGCTATCTTGCAGGCCATTTTTTCGTTACTAGGGCTCTGTAATACGGGTTTTTGTGCCGAAAACTTGCCGTTTCTTCGAGCAGCATCACATAACTTTATCTCTATTGCGTAAGTGGTAGCGAGAAAGTAAAAGTAGACGAGAGCAGGTAATAGGGCATTAAAAAATCGGCTGCACGAGTCTTACATAGAGGTAGATAAATTTCAACAATCTGTACTTCCATAAGAATAAGCAGTCCAAGACGTCTTTGAAAATTAAAGGTCGAATGCATGGAGAAACGATTTTTTTAAATTTTAATTTCCCAAAAATATAATTACATTTCTGCAATACATTTTTGGTTCTCCAAACATGTTGTATGTCAAATACAAAGACTGAGCAGGAAAAGAATGAGCACGATGAAAGGAACTATAAATGGATCCATGAAAGGAATCATGCAAACAATTTACTGAAACAGCATCCTAAAAGTGCAAAAAAATTACTTAGAAGATAATATAATGTTTAGTGTCAAGTGTACACATGTAGAACAGTGAATAAAATGTATTTTCAATGCATACTGTATGTCTTTGACCCCGGTGAATAAGCTAATAAGTCAAAATAACTTAATTTCACAGGTGAGCAAAAAAACACTTCTAACAAGTGCTGTAAATCAGGGATTAATGATATTGAAAAAAAACCTACAGACAAACGGTTTCGTTTGAATATTACCTTCAATTGAATATTATTAATCCCTGATTTACTTCAGTTGAAAGTGGTTTTTTGTTCATCTGTAAAATTAGGTTTATTTGACTTATCAGCTTATTTACCGGGGTCAAAGATGTGTAGTTTTGAACTCTTCTTATTTACTTTTTAATTTTTGACATGATCTATTATGGACTTTTCCTCGGAATCATCAACTGTGTCGTAATCCACGTCGAACCCTTGATGAACACACTGAAGATATTTTTACTCTTATTTCTTTTCCAATTGAGGCAGATGTATGGGTCTTGTATGAAGGTACGAACTACTTTTGAAGAGTTTTGAAATGACTTGACAAGAAGATGTCTACGACAGTATTGTAACGAAAATTTTAGTTAAGAAATCTAGGCGCTCTGAAAGTGAAGAGAGTAAAATTTCCTTTATGCAATGCACAATGGTTATGCATTCCCCGCCAACTGTGATTATAAGGTTGCTCCTAGTAATACCCAGCAGCAAGGGAGGCACAGTGAAATCTGTGATAAACGCACGAGAATAAACGCTGAACCTACAAACTTACGCATAGGTGAGCCCGACGAGACTACCAACTCGATTGGTTGATTAATTTATACATGTTTTTGGCCAGGTCAACAGTTATGGTCATTAGTTCCGTTAGAGTAGTGAATGTTTCATCGTTGGGGATGGCAGTATTCTTCCCGCGCTGGATGGTGAGATCAGCATTAACATACATGTTGGTTTGTTGATTGATTGATTGTTAGTAATTCTGGCCGCGTCAACTTCTGAGGTTAGTACTCCCGTAAGTGTAGTGCGTATTTTTGCTCGGGAGGCGGCGGTGGTCTTCCCCCGCGGGATGGCGAGATTCGACGCCGACCTACCGTCGACTAACGGGGTTTTCAAAAACCTCTAATCTCCCACCGACGGGATACCACCCCACGGCGGGACAAGCTCTAAGCCCCCGATCGGTCTCCAGGCATGTGTGGTAGTGTATTGCATGCTAGTGTAAGTGTAGTAGTTAGTGCATGTTAGTGTAACCTCTCCCGGTTTGTTGGTTTGCGAGGTATATTCTCCTCCAGGGATCTCACCCCAACGGGTCATCGTCCCAGCCAATTTAATCCCTAAGCTCGCGTCTGATCTTCCAACATGTGTGATTGCGGAATGCATGCACGTGTAAGTGTGAGTGTATGTGTGTGTGTGTGTATTAAGGAGAGAGGAATCTGCAATAAGACGAAAAAACGATCGCGCACGGTCCGTGACCCGTTTGTTAGGGTGCTAATCCGGCATTCGTCTGGTATTAATCAGAGAAACTATCGAAAACAAACTCTCAGAACAGCCGGCTGTCAGAATTCTTCTCCAGTCAGTGGCTGAATTTGACGGCAAAACAGGCCTGTAACTACAATTACTCCCGTAAGTGTAGCACATATTCTTCCTCGCAAGGTGAAGGTGATCTCTTGTTGGATGTTGGGATCCGCCGCTGTTTACCGTCGGACGCGGGGTTTTCCCTAACCAGGTATCTCCCACCAGAAGGGCACCACCTCAGCCGGGAGAAACTATAAGCCCCTGACTGATCTTCCGACATGTGTGGCAGTGTAGTGCAAGTGAGTGTAAGTGTATGTCAGTGAGGGGTGAGAATAGGACAAGGAAGAGGTACGAAATATCGCGCGCGGTTCGTGGCCAGTTTGTTAGAGTAGTGCTGTGGCATTCGCCTGGTGTTGATCGGAGAATCCACGCAAAACTACCGATCAGAGCAGCCGGCCGTTAGGATTCTCCTCCAGACAGGGACTGAAAATCTTCACTCAACTCAGTGGCCCTATGTACCTCGAAAACGGAGAAGAAACGGAAAACTACCGAGCAGAGTAGCCATCCGCTAGAATTCTCTTCCTTAGAGAGACTGAAAATTTCGTTCAACTCAGTGGCCCTGTGCACTCCGGGAACGGAGGAGAAACGGAAAACTACCGATCAGAGCAGCCGACCACTATAATTCTCCTCCATAGAGGGACTGAAAGTCTTTGCTCCACGGAAACGGAAAAGAAACGGAAAACTGCCGATCAGAGCAGCCAGCCGCTAGAATTCTCCTCCATACACGGACTCAAAATCTTCGCGCTACTCAGTGGTTCTGGGTTTCCCAGAAACTGTAAAGGATCGGAAAACTACCGATCAGAGCAGCCGGCCGCTAGAATTCTCCTCCATACACTAACTCAAAATCTTCGCGCTACTCAGTGGTTCTAGATTCCCCGGAAACGACGGATCGAATAACTACCGATCAGAGCAACAGGCCACTAGAATTCTCCTGTATAGAGGGACTGAAAATCTTCGCTCTACTCAGTGGCCCTGTGTACCCCTGAGTGGGAGGGCCGCCGCGGCGAGCGCGGGAGAGCGGCCCGCGGGGCGCGCGGTCCGAGGACGGGACGGGATTTTTATTGGCGTCGTTACGGAAGGAGGGAGCCCCGTGCGCCGCGGCCTCCGTAAGCGGGCGCAGATCCCCCACGCGCCGCTATGCATACCAGACGCCGCCTCGCGCATTGATACAAAAGGCCTTCCAACGTACTGTCTGCCCCGCTCGGAATAGGACCCTCGACGGATGGAAAACTGGAGATGAGGCCTCACAACGAGTTATACTGAGCAAGAGTGACTCAGAAATCCATTGGAAATCTCAATGACAATTTTCATTCATTGTATCAATTTATTATTATTATTATTATTATTATTATTATTATTATTATTATTATTATTTTGCTCGCGAATAGGCCATCTTGGACCACGCCGGACATGCACTTGCACGGGCTCAGTATCATTTTATCACGTTGCAAGTCTTGCATGTTACTAATTAGAGGGATCAGCATTAGGCTGAATCCGATTTTTATACCCCAGGGTTGTTAGTCCTGGGGGAATTATTATTATTCTTATTATTATTATTATTATTATTATTATTATTATATTTATTATTATTTATATTTATTATTATTGTATTTAATTGCTAAAATTTGTAAAAAATAAAAATTCAAATAAGATTAATTGAAGTTCAAACACAAAAGACATACACTCCTTTTGAGAGTACTTTTGCTTACATCATGGTTTAACATATCATCCCATTCTCTCCTACCGTTGGCCATCTTCGTTCAAATATTCTAAAAGTTCTAAAAGTCTGCTAGTTTTTCACACATACTCCTTCTTGATGTTAGAAATCTTTCCTTAAAGTTGACCGATAAGCAAATGTCTTTATATTTTAACTTAGATATGGTTCTACTATCACTTTCTTATCTTCAGCACCACTTTCGCAAGCGACATTTTACTGTTTTCTTTAGCAAAAAGATGGCGACAATTTGTCTCCTACAACATTTTTTAATACTTTGTTCCTTTCAATTATTTCAGAATTTAATTTTTTTAGAAGTAACGTCCAGATATTTTCTTAACTCTAGCTCCCGAGCTGGGGATTTTCAATTGGGATATTGGTACGTCTCTTAGTATTTTTAAGTATATTAAACCGTAAGGCGTGTTCACGTTACGTACGAGAAGTTCGTATGGGAACTTCCCTCTCTTCAAGTTCTGCGGTTAGTCTCTCTAACCTCAGCGAATCACGACGCAACAAATGAATACCTCAGTTCGCCCGTATGGAAGTCCGAGTGGTGTTCACACGACTGAATAGCAAGGCAGAGGGCAGCGAGAGCGTGCAGAAAAATGAGGCTCTTAGATGGCTGAGTAAGGACTGCTGCCCAAAGCTCAACTTTCCGTCTCCCTCGCCTAGCAATAAGGCACGACATTCTGCTTTGAGTCGTTTCACTTCTGCCAAGAGAGGAAATCGAGACCATACAATTTCCTCGCTCTAGTCGTAATAAAGACTCAAGAACACTTTCGCCATAAAGAATTTTTTTTTCAGTTTCTATAAAATTATTTTTGGGACACTAGTGGTACAACAGAAATCACAGACCTTCTCTTCCTCGTTTGTTTCCTATTCTCGTAGGCGTATATAGAACGATTTTCCTAAGAATGAGTCAGAGTGACAGTTCACGAAAACAAGTGAACATCACATGTATTTCAGTGAAGTATCCCTCCGCCGTGACAGCTGTTCAGCCATACCCCTTCGTAAAGTGCTAATGGCTCCTGTGAAAACATCCCTATGCAGAAGTCTAAGAGTTTCTGTTAAATATATGCACGTACGTGAGTGCGGGAAATATTTAAATTTAATTACGTATGTGGAAAATCTCTTAACATGCTATCCAATCAGTAAAAGAAAACTGCCACGAATGTAAATAGAAAGCTCTCAATCAGAGCTCGCCACACAACAGCACAAAGGCTGGAACCACGTGCATCGGTACGCATCTCGCATTCAAGTCTCGGTTTTAAAATAAACATAATATTTATCACACAAAAAAGTAAATTCAATGTAATGTAATAGAAAAAAAGAATTTTTACAGAAGAGTACATAACACTGCACTTTCTAATTTTAATTATTTCTCGTGGCGCACTAAATTTTTGTCGGACGAGGACATCACAAAAGGAAGCGTTGAAGCCATTTACTAGTTAGCCAACTGCAAACAAACGAATGCGGGAAGGGATTCTAACGTGCTCAAGGGCACGTCGACCACAGAACCTTCAGTTATGTTGCCAGCACTAGCTGTCACTTTGGCTCATCCTTAGTAAAATCGCTCTATAAAAGATTACAACGGTCTCTCGTGATACAAACCTCCTCTAGGAAGTAGCGAAGAGCACCTTTGCGCCTTCCGGATATCGTTTAGATCTGTCTTGGCCTCGCACCTCCATTTGCCGATGGTATTCTTTGGCCCTACCTCGATGCTTGGACAATAGTCGGCGTTGGATGCAGTTCCTCCGTTAAACCGCATATTGCACAATTTTCTCGTCAGACCAGGAGATTATGGAAGGATTTTGGAATAGATGTGGGTTCTGAAACGTCCCGATGCCTCAAACACAACTATACCTGAGTTATCTTGCCCCAAACTGCTGCCTCACGATACCAAATTACTTGACCGCACTAATTGTAAACGGCTTCGTAATAATGATTTGATAAAACAAGTAGTACCATTAAAACTAAATGTTTATACATTCGCGACCTTTAATGTGCTTTCATATATTGAATGTAGTATGTATCTAAAGGGTTATGAGACCATTCGTTTTCACAGAAACAACGCAAACATGTTATTGTAGCATCATAAAGCAGAAATAACTCTCTCAGTAACGAACAATTTATTAATAATTAACTTACTCCATAGAAAAGGTTGTAGAAAATAAAATTGACTCGTATAAGTTACGCAATGGTTTAGTTTACATTAATGTAATATTTATATTGAGGAGACCGTTTTGGCATTTATTCGCGTATATTTAAGCCAACAATATCTTCTGTCTGCTGATGACAGCGTTCGAGATAACACCTAATGATGCGTTCTACTAGCTTATCTGTGAACCCTATCTCAGTCAAATTACTTATATCACAAATATTGCTCAAATCAGAAGTAGGTCTTTTGGGCCATATTTAACTGTATTAGAATAATGTAATTTCCTATTCCTATGCCAGTCCTCACTAAGGAAAATTTCCATTCGTGTATTCACTCATTGTGTGTGTTTTTCTTGGTACTCACAGAATCACACTAATACATTCCATGCGGAATACAACTGCGGTCATCGGAATTTTTTTTCTCATCGGACATCATTCTGTCTGCGGTCATCGGACCAACTTATTTTGCCACAAGATATAGATTTAAGCGCTGCTTGTCTGCCCTCAAAGTGCGCCTAATGTTCTTCGACATTCAAATGTTAACATCGCATTCCAGCAGTGGATTGGTTATCATTGGTAGATCAGTTATCGATTGGTTTCGGCTTAACAGCATCTAACTAATTTATTCACTAAGAGGAGTATTCTAACTAATTCGATCTTAAACATAATACAATTTTGATATTTTGTGCTGTGTCATGCTTTGTAGATTATTTGATGTAATGAGATTTAAGTGTGTTCAGCCTCGAATCCTTGAACTGCCTAAGGGGAGGGCATATGGAAGGACAAGTGTTTTTTTCTGCCAAAGCTAAACACATGTTTTTTAAAATTATCTTTTGTAAACATACAATATAGTAATATTATACACAAATAAATATTTCCAGTTTATTATTTTGTATCGCTACCGGAATCGATTACGTAGGTCAACTACTGTGATCGATGTCCTCCGTCGTTTTCTTGATCACTTTCAGGCGAATGCCAATGCAGGATCCTGTACAAAGGGCCACAGATTGCGAGCTCTCTATCCTTCCTTCTTCATTATGACCTCACTCTCAATCTTACGTGCGTACGATGAGCAAATTTCCCATTCTCATAAATACCATTCTCCGTTGACTTCAAAATATTCCGAGTCGGGTTGGAGATCAAGGAAAATCTAAATCGCGATCAATTGGTACGTATGTTGATAATAACGACTTTCAATCAGAAGCTGAGCTCAGTAGAGCCAGGTGCAGCACCACTTCCACGTACGAAATCCCTTATCTTTCATTGCCTATCGTGAAGAGAGAATCTATGTCGTAGATGAAAGTTGCTGTAATGCTAGTCTGTATCACTAGCTGTTAGTAAGAATAGTCAGTCAGAAATCGAGACTTGCATTAGCAGTAAATGTATACCCGATTCTTAAAGACTAGTAACACACTAAAATAACTAGTGGCGCGGCAACAGCACATACTTTTCTCCCTGATATTTACAAAGGTTCGGAGTTATAATAAGTCCATATTTAATCGCAAAAGTGTTTTCTACCTGCAAAAATTATCTGCTGTGTCTGAGATTCAAATTTAAATGCATACAGTTTTTTGTTGCCGTCTTACCTATTATACCACCATATTTTTGACGCTCGTGCATCAAAAAGGTCAAAATAAGCGACGCGCAAAATAGAAAGTTTAACTTTTGCAATTTTGAATCATCACCCCAATATCAGTATTATTTAGCTAAACAAATGTATTTGTTTATATCTTTCTCAAGTAGTTCATATTTACACTACCGGCAATTTGTACTCATTTAGAGTATATGTGCTTACGTCTTATAAATTTTCTCGAAAAATTGAAAATGAGCTCAAAATTCCGCATTTTTATAAACACTTGAAAGCCATTTTCTTGAAAACGGGCCCAGTTTGATTCTTTACATTTTTTAACATAAAAAGCTATTTTGACTAAAAAACATGACTTCAATTCCACTTTCATCTATTCTATTGCTTCTTTGAAAAGTACCCAAATGTTTTTTTTAATATTTATAAGGAACTTACATGCATATTGCATTTGTGAGTCGAAGTGCTTGAAATAATTTTCAATGAAAATTCAACAATACTCGAAAGTTTTCTGTGAAAAGAGCTTCAAATTTTACATTTACAGTATACGTCTAAACGATTTTATCTTGAAAAAACGGCTCCTATTTGTTCAACGAAAATTGACAAACAGGTCGACATTTTTACTCTTCTGTGATATTTTTAAAATCTTATATCATTTCTACCATTAGGGGACCGAAACATTCAGCAAATTTGAAAAAAAGTAGTTTGGGTGGCAACGGCTACGAAGAAGGTGAGTCAGAACCTAAAAGATAGCGCAAATCAAGAAAATAAGAAAACGAACTAGTACGAGAAAGTGTGTGCCATTCTGTGGCAGCACTCATTTCTTGAAACTGGCCGACGGGTAGTGTTAGATGAATTTTAAAAGATGACGTTAATGCCATTTTGCTGAAATCTTTTACTTTTTTAAATATTACACAAATATAATTTCTTGATATCTCCCTCATGTAGTTAATACTTACATTACTGGGAATTTGAATATATTATTTCATTTGTGACTACCAGTGCTTAAAATAATGTCTGATAAAATTTCTGCAATACTCAAAAGTTTTCTGTAAAAATGAACGCAAAATTTTCAGAAACGCTCAAACCATTCTCTCCACTGCTCCATTTTTTTTTACAAATTTATTGCGCGTTTACAAATTTATTAATGTTAAATGCACTAAATAAATATCACCAAGGCGACTTTAATGCATTGTTTTGTCTTATCAAAAATTACTCTCGTGTATTTTTTTAAAATATTCCTCTTATCATCAATATTTACATTAAGGGCATTTGTTATACGTTATCGCATTTTGCGAGTACAATTGCTTTAAATACTTTTAATAAAAAATTGAAAAGCGAAAGTTTTGTTTGAAAGTGAGCTTTAGAATCCCCATTTTCAGAAATCCTCAAACAACATTTTCTTTAAAATGGCTCCAGGCTTTGCAATGAAAATGTGATTGTAGAATCAGATTTTAATCTTCTATAATATTCTTAAAGTCATATTTCAATTCTACAATTATGAATAAAAAAACTGAGACAACATGAAAATGGATTTTAAATGGCAGGTGAGGAGAGGTTGGGAAAAAAACTGAAAAAATAGACCGGACTGAGGATATATGGAAAATGTCTTTTGTGAAAGTCTGTTCTATTCTGAAACACCACTAGTTTCTTTATTTTCCTCCAATAGAATAAAGGACGCCTAAAATCTTACGCAAGCCTCAATTGAGATAAATTCTGCTTCTTCGGACACTGCAAAAAATATTGCTAAACCTTAATTTTGTTGAACTATTAAAACTTGATTGATTTTAAATCCTGTTTTTAAGAAAGTTTTTTAAATAAGTCATGTACATTTTGAATATGCGCTTTTTCTTGTATTGTTTGTTTGAATTAAAGATAATTTACAAAAAACTCCAAACGACTCCATTTTTCTCTAAACGTTTGTCTTCAATAAAGCAAAGATGTAGATTTTATCTTTGTTGAACGCTATTAATTTTCAAACATTGCAAAAATTACAAATATTGTGAGAAATGTTTTGATGTAGCACCATTAGTTACTATTTATTCTTTATTTGTGTGATATGTGGCAAATATTAAGTTGGTATTTCTGGTATTGAGGTTTAAAAAATGGCTTTTTCAAACTATTTGAAAGCTTAAACTCTGTTATGGACAATGGATTTTAAAAGTGGAACAAACTGCTCAGTATGCAATTTCACGCGTTTGTCATGTAAGATCTTCGTCGAAATAACAGACCAAATTAAATGCTTTTATAATTATATTTCTAATCTGATTCCACATTTACTCAGCAAAAGAATGATGTCTGCAATAATGGGCAAAATCACTGAGACCGTTTTTATTTCGGACTCTCGTGGAGAACATTGAAGTCAAGAATCAGTCGATAACTTAGAGATCCCACGTGTAATTAACTACCCCAATCCCGAGAATACAATTGAGGTGGTAAAATGACGAGTTCCCAGACCATCGATCGTCCCACAATATACCCATGATTATGCTGAAGAAGCCAATATTCTATACAAAGAATTTAACAAGACCCATTTACAGAATTTAACATGATCCATTTTCGTTATCTGCCTCTGAAAAATGATTCTGCTCGTTCTTCTTTGTTGTCAAAACTAAAAAAAACTAAAGTAATGTCAGTCTCTAGTCTGTATGTCCGTGATTTTAAGGAATTTGTCCTGAATATAGATATTTTGAAGATTACAAGCTTAAGATACAGTTTTCTAATGACACGATACATAAATAAAATATTTTATAAAATTCCAATATGAGCATATAAAAAACATATTACGCTAGAAACCCTGCAGACGTCCTGGTCTCTCTCTTTTTCTCTCTCTCTTTTCTCTCTCTCTCTCTCTCTTTTTCTCTTTCTCTTTTTTTATCTCTCTCTTTCTCTCTCTTTCTCTCTCTTTCTCTTTTTCTCTCTGTTTTCTCTCTCTCTTTTTCTCTCTGTTTTCTCTTTCTCTCTGTTTTCTCTCTCTATTTCTCTCTCTCTCTTTTCTCTCTTTCTCTCTCTCTCTCTTCTCCTTCCCCCTCCCGTCTTCGCCTCTCGCTTTCGGTTTTCGTCTATATTTCTCTTTTCGTCTCTCTTTCCATTATCGTTTCTGTATCCGTCTCTTTCTATCTCTGTCCTCCTCACTGTCTCCGTCTCTCTCTATCTCTGTCCTCCTCACTATCTCCGTCTCTCTCTATCTCTGTCCTCCTCACTGTCTCCGTCTCTCACTGTCTGTTTCTTCATACTCTTTACAAACTTTATGCACTCTTTACAAATATCCAAGTAGCGAATCACTTCCACTATAAATAAAATTCTTACCATTTTGTCTAATCTGTAGACCAGAATTTCTCACACAGTACTCGGCTACCACCTTGTTTGAAAATTTCTACTGATTCTCAACTTAAATCTTTTAACGTTTATTTCATACGCAAATTGGCTATCCTTAAACAATTAAGAATCTCTAACATGACATTACTAGGCACATGACATTGAAACGGAATGACTAAAGTATTTCAATATTACTGTTCATCATACTTTTTCAAAAAGAAACTGTTTTTGTTATTTTATGAAACATAAGCATTGATGTATTCTGAAACGTAACTACAAGACGAAATATTATCTGCGATATCAGAATGATAAATATTTTTTTTTAATTTATTTTCTTCCCGTTCGACTTTTGTCTTCCGTGTGTTTTGAAGATTACAATGTTACATACAATTAATTTATTTGGCTATCCTCAGGCAAATGCGGGTCTCGGTATAACTCATCTCTATTTTTAACATTTCATATTGATGGAATTGACGGTGGGAAGTTGCCATTTATTGTTTGGAAATGGAGGCACTGATAAATAATGTAGCCTCATAGGTGACCACGAAGCCACAGAGATCAAAACAATGTGGTATATTTAAATAAAATATATTTCAACTTGCATTGGCATTATCCAGAAAATGAATGTAATAAAAACAGACACCTGTATTAAACATGAAAATTACTGTCGAAAATAATTCAATATTTCATTAGAATGAAATCTATTTTTTGGTTGATCAGAATACATCACGTGTTGACCAATGGCTTTGAGAGCACATGAAATCGTTTTTAAATATGAACACATTTATATACTTCTATGTGTTCAAATAAAAAGTAGGGACAACATAATGGGTGAGATGCAACATGAAAGAAAGATTAAACATGAAAGGAATATTTACTAATTAAAAAATTAGCAGTGTTCCATGATACATTGCTGAGATCTTCATTATTTCATCGGGGAGATATTCTCGGTAACAAAGTTTAATTATTATGGCGTTATACTACGTAAAATGTTGAATGTTTCCATTATCGCTACACTACATTCACAGACATTTTCATTTGCACTCTAAAAGCTCACATAAACAGTAATAGACGACTTCTTTAGTGAACCCGATCATATGTCGGAACAAAAGTATCAATAATTTGAATGACTGCGCTGCAATAAGAGTTGGAATAATACTTCACTCAGAGAAGAGCGCTAGTGATATTCGAATCATCGTCCCACAAAAATGGCCCGCTTTTGGCAGTTATTCATTTTAATCGTATTCTATTTCTTTCTGCAGCCTACGTACTCGGGAAAGTGGAGGTCATCTGGTGGTGAAGGTAGTTCTTCGTAAGTATATTTTCTGTATGCATTGCGAACGTGAAAGGAGCAGCGATAATGTAAAAAGTAACCTATAAAATATCGTCAGTTATAGTATTTTTCCACATATACTGCTTTATATTTCCGCCTGTATATTTTTTCACAACTTGAGAAATTACCTAAGCCTGAATAGGATGTTTATTGGAAGGTTCAGGACTACGAAAACTTGACATTCTATTTCACTTCCATTCATCAACTCACTATATTTACTGTTAATCTTAGGCTAGAATATAAATACCAAGATCTGAGGTCATAATTTATTGTCTTATTGGTTTTACATAAGCTGTGAGTTTCAAGAAGGTTGCGCGGGTTTTATTTAACGTAAATCCTGTAGTCATATTCAAGATGTATTTTTTTTATTTAACTTATACTGTTGCATAGGGAGGCTATAAGAACGGACATCGTAGAGAGAAAGTTATGTAATGCTGCAAAAATCATTGAAGATGTGGGATCAAATGCATATTTTGTGGAACCTTAATACTGAAAAAGATTTTTCTATCTGCCCGTGTATTCACGAGTCTGATCATTCTCCCGTCCATCCATCCATCCATCCATCCATCCATCCATCCATCCATCTGTTCGTTCGTCTGTCTGTCCGTTCACTAGTGCCTCAGTCCGTCCGCCAGTCCGTTCGTTGGCCAATATGTCCGTTCGCTAGTCCACCTGTGAATAACTCAAGCCGTATTGTATTACACAAGATGAAATTAAATAATCCTCTATTCAAGGAAAATATTTAAAGAAAAATTTTAGAGCTGTTTATGAGAAACAATATAAATTGCCTTTACATCAAGTAGAAATTTTGTACAAAACTGTTCATTTTGTCAAAAAACTGTTCCTGTTCATATTAGTATAACTAATTTTTAGAACAGATTACAAAAAAATAAGGTAATTTACCAAATTGTCCAGTTTCCATCACTCGAAAGCTATAGAATAGTTTCTGAAAATGGGCGTAGCTTATTAAAAACGCACATAATTGATAATTGTGGTACGTTTCAGTAACAACTCTAACCAATATCTAATATTTTATTAAAAAACATATTTTTCATTCACACCTTGCAAAAAAGCACAAGAAGTTTCATGTTTATGTTTTAAATATTGACACAAAATATTAAAAATTGGCTATGATATCTTTTTCAAGCGATTTACTCAAAATATCCTTATTCTGCTATGTTCCGAATATTTTCTTACATTATTGAGTTTTCCGGATGATAACTCGGCTGTGGTAAAAATTCATGATAGAATCTGGTTCAAAAGTTCAAGAGACTCACAAATCGACCAGTTAAAACAAAGTACCACCACTAATTACAAAATTTTATCAACGAAAATTTGAAAATAATGAATGCAAAATACAGTCGAATCATTCATTGTGAGCCGCTAGGGTTGTTCGGATACATTTCTCAAACACATATCCCTCAAGAGTTTATCTTTCAGAAATTTAAACGATTATTTACTTTTCATTTCTATACAATAGATATTTCTCTCATTGCGTTTGATTTTAACGCGTTGAGTGATTCAAGAAAAATCTCCCCATCTGGCTCTAGTTGAAGCTTTGAAATTTTGAAAAACATTCTTTTAAATTTGAGTACTTTACAACAGGTCCCCCAGACATTTTCTTAATTTTCTCAAAAACCGCTCCAATTGTTTTCTTTAAATTTCTTGTAGGAACAGAGTAGATTACACTTATAAAGGTGGTATAGACCCTATTTTCACAGTTAACTCTGAATTTTCGAAAATTGCGAAAGTTTTAATTTTTGGCGTCTTCCTAGAACCATAAATTAAAAATAGAGATTTTTCCTTCAAATGAAATTTGTTCCCCATAAATAGTTCTTTCATTAAAGTAATGAAGATCTTTTCAAAATTTTAATAGTTTTCGTGCAATAGTGTGTGCAATTTTTGCAATTTTAAAAACAACAAAACCAAGATTTTCTGAAAAACGGCTCCAAATTTTTCTTTGAACTTTTGCTAAAGATACTGCTATATGCACACTATATGATGATATAAACGCCATATTGCGCCATGGTTTTGTTTTCTCGAGCATTACAAAAATGTATTTTTGTATTTGTCTCTCACGTCTCAATTTGTTCACATTCTTGTATTTATGAGTAGATGTGTTTTAAATAATGTACAAAGTTTCCCTCAAGCTTAACAGTTCTTTTGTTAAAATGAGCTTAAAATTCCGCATTTTCAGAAACGCTAAAACGCCATTTTCTCAAAAATGCCTCCCAACTTTTCTTCAAACTTTTCCAGCTGGTTGCAAACGTTAAGTCATATTAAAAATTGCATTGCTTAATATGACGTTTAGTTCGTTTTCTTTTGTTTCCTTTTTTAAAAAAATTCACATATGTAATTTTTTAATATCTCTCACATCGTTAATATGCACAGTTTCAGCAAATTGTAATCACAATTGCATTTACGAGTTAATGTGCTTCAAATTATTTCAAATGAAATTTTTCGAAAACTCAAATATTTTCAGTGGAACATAGCTTTAAATTTTGCATTTACACTAACGCTTAAACACCTTTTTAATAAAAACTGTCAAAATTTTGAAATGAAAATTGCTATTTATGACCCCCTTTTACCCTTCTTTAATATTCATAAAGTGATATTTCGGTTTTACTATTAGAAACCCGAAAAGACAAAACCTGACTTCTCAGTTTTCACAATACCTTTACCATTCAAGTTCATTCACTAGAAAATTCAACTGTGATTAAAACAAAGAATTATCAAAATGTATCAATTTTGTCGTAGAGTTATGATGTTTGAAGTAAAAACCAGAACTTTTGTCAATTATTTATAAACTAATAGAGATTTTAAAAATATTCGATCTCTAAAAACATAAAAAAATCAAATGTACAAGGAAAAATAGTACAAACCCAAAATTATAGATTTTCTCTCAGGTAGACATCTACCTTAATGTCAAAATAGTGGCCATTATCGTATGTTCTGTTTCAGGACTTGTGAGTTCCAGTGCGAAACGTGCACACAGTGCAAAGGAAAAGATGCCTCCTCGGCGGATTGCATTGAACTGTGCAAAGTATGCCAAAGGTGCAAATCATGCGAGAAAATAGGGAACTGTACCATGGAATGCGAGTCGTGCAAGTGGTGTAGAGAATATGAACCTAAAACTCAGGAATGCCGTGATGAGTGTACACAGTGCCGAAACTGCATAAATTGTTTCCTCAGTTTTCCTCCATAATCCACGGACATTACTTTCTTGTAATTTGAGAACACATTCAGGATTACGAGTAAAGATTCCCCAAAAAATAACTAACATATATTAACAACATTAGAAATTATTTTCTTAAATAAGATAAGGATCTGAGAATCGATTGTGTAGTACATGTTTACGAACTTACAAAAAAATTACTACTTTCAGAGAAAAGAAATGTATGGTTGCTTTTTCATTCAATAAAAAAATATGTGGACGTATTTTACTCTTGGTTTGTTATGGAGTTCTCGCTCATTAGTAAAGTAAATTATGAAAAAAAGTTGCTAAAACTGTGGTAGTAGCAAAGTCATAACATAACAATAGCTGATATATATATATATATATATATATATATATATATATATATATATATATATATATATATATATATATATATATATATATATATACGTAGTATAGAGAAAGTTATGTAATACTGTAGAAAATCAATTTCGATATCTCAACGGAAATGCAGGTTTTGGGGTCTCCTGAAAAGAAACACTTTTTCGGTAGAAAAAGTGTTTCTTTTCAAAACGTCCGTCCGTCCGTTTGTCTGTCTGTCCGTGTGTCTGTCAGTCAGTCTGTCCGTCCGATCCCTGAAGCAATCTTTACCATTGGAAATTTAATGAACTTTTAAATTATTTAATACAGAAATTACCTAAAATACTGAAATTCTTTGTCCCTGGGCTCTTTGAAAAGAAAAAAGTTGATACTAAGTAGTGAAAAAAATTCAGCCCTGCTTCTGATAGAAGACTTTCAAAAAATGAATTAATAATAAATGGGTATTTATTTTGAGGTTCAGAATATGACTTCAGGTGGACGAACATAGGCAGAAGACAATTTATTTCAGGGAGTAACGCAAGCCATCTCGTTTTGCGGTACCCTAAAACTGGTTTGTACTCTTCGCCCACAAATTCTCAAAATTCTTTGAAACTTTCTACCCTTACTTTATGGACATAGAAGTATGAATATATTTTAGAAACCATGCATTCAATATCTTTTGGAAGAACATCAACAGTCTCCTGGCCAGTATTGTGAAGTACCTGAGCGGAACACCCAACACCAAGTAAGTTATGCCCAAAATTTCCTTTCAGTTTTGTGAATGCGTTGTTGACATCTTTTCTAGATACACCTCCAAAATTACAGTTCGTGTTATCTGCAGAAAGAGCTATTGTTTTTTCTTTTAAGTCACATTTTCTAAACATTCACTCAAAAACGTAGCAATGGTTTCTGAAGTTTCTCCAGGCAAAGATTTAAGATCCAGAATTTTAACTTGAATCCCCTCATTAGAATTAAAGTGCTTGACAAGCAATGGAAATATATTTTTGAGACCTTATGATTCGATGCATCCTTCATTACTGAAATAAAGTTTGCTGTCTTTGAATCTTGTTTTAGTTCAGAAATAGCAAATGGTATTAAAATATTAAGTATAGTGGCCTCGGTTTTGCTACGGCCACACGAAAACTTTCTTCCAAAAGTACCCTGGATAAGTTTGGAAGTACAATCCATGGATCTGAAAGATTGATTATGCTGAACAGTATGATAAGCAAACGCTCCTTCAGCAACTGCTAATGCCATATCTTTATCACAAAAACTTTCACTTTTAAAAAAGTTTGTCAATGAACTGATTGCAGACGCACTCGGACGCTTCATTCTTTTTTCACTATTTTTATGTTGTAATTTATCCAATCTTCCCCCATGGCTTACGCTGAAGGAAAATAAACACTTATTGCAACGATAATCTGAATCAGCAATTGTTTTGTTAATATAGGGATATTCCTTCTGTAGCTCACTATTAAAATACACTTTCTCTTCGGTGGTGACATATTATATTAATTCGTTTTATCACTCGCAGCCTACAAAAAGGCACTTAAATATTTCACAAATTCTGACCACAACTGTATTCTATGAGTGTCCCAACTCTAATGAATTCGGAAACTGGAATGAGGAAGTTCAAATTATTGAATATCTTGGTAAGGATTCGACAGCGAGTAACCTTGTACTAGCTCAAATGACGCTATAGCTCATTTTCCCTTCCTGGAACCACCATGGAATCTCTCCCTTCTTAATTTCAATAGTCTGCGAAACAATCATATTTCATAATTAATTTGCGTATCAACTATTCGCGCCTACTTCTTTTATAAACTAATACCAACCCAACATTATAATAAATTGAAAGTTGTTGACGGCACTTTATGTCAATTAGTCATTCTCACAAAAACGGGATATTCTGGCGTTGCATTTTCCTTTCAAAAAATACGGGACAATGACTAAACAAACGGACTTCCCCGGCTAATACGAGACGTCTGGTCACCTTGTATTAACATCCAGTAAAAATTACAAAGTAGCATAAGAAGCCCTAGAAAATCAGTTAAAACCAATAAACCAGTGGCTTTCTCGTTGGCTAATTAAAATCAACGGATTAAAATCTGAACATGTGACCTTCGCCCTAAGAAAAGACGACTTCCAAGTTCAACCAAATTAATGTGTCACCCGTCAAAATCCTCAATAACCTCCTTGTGCAGCTCTGACCACTGAAGGCGTGCCTGAATCGAGTCAATTACGTTCTTGATGGAACCGACAGGGATGTGCAGCCATCCCAACTCCAGAGCCGCAACCAGTTGCGTTATGTTGCAGATCTATGGCACGAAGATCCCAATCGAGAGGGTTCCACATATTCTCGATGCGGTTTAAATCGGGGGAATTTGGAGGCCAGAGGAAAACTGTAAACTCATGCACACGTAAACTCATGTGAGCAGTATGAAACGTGGCATTGTCCTGTTGGTAGATACTATCTTGGTGAAGAAAAAGATCTGCATGTAGGCGTGGATATGGTTTTGTGGCGTCGTGCAAACCTTTCTAGCCAGTCGGGCCGGGAAAAAACCGTTACACCCCCACACTGGAGCCAAATGCGGTCGGTTGGGGGCGGTTGTCATTGCCAGATTTGCGCGCCTAGGTGACGCGCTGAATAGAGGGACGCCAAGGGGAGGGGGCTTCAGGAAAGCCCTGCTCTAAAATAACCAATTTAGAAAGATGAGTCCAGAATGATGGTGTAAGACCCCTAGAGAAGGCTGATCGTCGAGCCTTCTGGACGCCCCACAGCATGGAAGCGTCGAGGGGAGGGGCGAGCCCTAAAAGTACTTAACGCGGCAACGACTGCGCCCACGCGGGATATGGCGAGAGTCGCAAGACTGAGTGATATCTCCGGTGCTATGATAGCAAGCGGTTTTCCAGGCGAAGACCTGTTTGGCGTCAGGCCATGTATAACGGTGTTTAAGGGATTCAGCGTCCGACAGCTTCGCACCACGTGTTGCTCTCCTGCTTTAGAGCAGTGGTACTGAGCTAGGCCTAAGGACGGTCGCGAGGTTTTCGCGGGTTAAGGGGGAAAAAAGGTTGCCAGAGATTTTTGTTTAATGCTTCTAAATTGAACTTGTAAAATATTGTGGTGTAAGTAAATATATGTAAATATTTTATCTTAGAATCAGTCGTCTGTGTACTTAAATCTCAGCACGTCACAGTCCCCAAGGATGACTGCATACTTCTGTAGTTACATTCTGCTTTCCAGAATGTCGAGATCGTGGTGGCTTCTGCGAACGTTCCACAACGATAGTGATAGAAAATATATAATTAGTTAATGGTCTCTTGATAAATGAATAATTAAAAGAACAATTCTTTGAATTTGTCGCGGACTCGGCGAATGGCCCCAGCCGGTAGCATGACCGGGTCTGTCACGAGGCAGGCGGGATACCACAAGACGACGGTTGGAGAAGCGAGCAATAAGATGTGTTTCACGTAAGATGTGAGCCGCAATACCAACCTCCCGTAAATCACCCCCCATACTTTCTACATTGGATTAGTGGCTTCTGATTAGAATTTAAGTTGGATAAGGTAGGGGCCAACCCCAATTTAAATCCCCCATGTAATGGAAGTATATCAGTTAGGGACTTTTTCTTCGATGGAGATTGGCATGCATGCTGTCAAAATTAATGTGTGCCAACGCCAGCCGTCAAAGCGGCAAAACGCTGCGTTGCAAACTTGTGCGAGCGAGCTCGACCCCGCATTTCTTATTTAAAAGCAATAAACCATGTAGGATGTGTTTGGAGTTCTGCGATATTGCGTTTCCAGTGCGCGATTTGTTTCCGAGAGGAACTTATATTGTATATTGTGCGTGGCATTATCATCAGTGTCTTGTATGAGAAACAACTCTCCAGTTAAGCAGAAAATGTGGGCTTTAACAAGTGGGTTAAATTTTTTTGAAAGTGAAGTGTATAAGTGCAAGAGCGGAGAATATTCTCGAAAAGAAATAAAACCTCCTGAGAGCAGCACCATAATCAAAGCAGTTAAAATTGTGAGGGGTATTGCAGCTTAATTTGACGAAATTCTACGTAGCCACATTGCCAAATTTCGTAAGTACTAGCTCCATTAGAATTGTGTGTAGCATACCTTCTAGTTTATGTATTGAATCTTGATTTTTAATTTATTTAATACACATCAATTGAACACTTTTAAAATACAAAGCTAGGTTTTTGTTGCTCTTATCTGGGTTTTCTTGTATTTATTTCAATTTTTATCACGTACATTAAAACGCATTCGTGACATGGCTACTGTTCGTTCTACTCTCTTTACTCTCTACACTCTCAAAGCCGACCTTCTGAAAGCCTTCACACACGTAAACAATAATTTAGATCAACATATCCGAAGGTTGGAAGAGGTCGTTCTCTACACAGACGGTTGGGTACAAGTCGGCAACACTGCGAATAATACCAACCGTACTCCCGTGACTGTACAAAAGACACAGACACCGCATCCAGTCACAACTCAAAACAAATTTAGTGTTTTAGATTATGAAACAGATTTTCCTCGCCTTCCTGATCCTCACCACCTTTCTCTACCATCGACAAAGACATGCACAAACCAACGCAAACAGGCTAGGAAGCGCGTCAAAACCAAAACACGTAAAGCTGCGCATCCTAGCTCACTTGAAAACAAAGACATTCCTACTGAGCCTAAAAAACAGGTACTTCTTTTAGCTGACAGTCATGGCCGCCATCTTTCCTCCATTCTCAGTAGGAAGTTACCCTCCAATTTCTCAGTCTCATCTATTTTTAAACCTAACGGGAGGTTTGCAGATGTGACTGCAGAATTGGACACCCACACGAAAACAATGACCAATCAGGACACAGTCATTATCATAGGAGGGCAGAATGACATTAACTTGGGCGGTAACTTTACACCTGAACAACATGTTAACAAATTACAATGTGCCGCCCAAAATACTAACATTGTAGTCTCGACTCTGCCCTTCTGGTACAACAGACCAACACTATGCAGCGAGATTAAGCACGCAAACCAACAATTGAAACTGCAGCTGAGAGAAACAAATGTCACACTTTTTGAAATGAATTTCCTCTCAGCAAAACACTTCACCTGGCATGGTCTTCACATGAACCTTGCTGGAAAACACGCAGTCGGTAACAAGCTTGCACAATACATCATCAACTCCAGTCCTACGCAGTCTCCAGCCAAAAATCCATCCCTTTCACCTTCCTTACGTTCTCCACCCCCACCGTTATTTCGAACCCTGTTGCCTCTTCCTCTGAACCTACTCCCGTTTCTCCCATTCCCACTACCAATTCGTCTACATCTGATGCCCCATCTTCCTCACAACCTGTCACTGCCGGGACACACTACAACCTTCGACCACGCGCTCGAGGTAAAAATGGAGTAAATATATAGCAACTACAATCAGATGCAGCAGAAAAACATTCGTGAAGGTACTTGCAAAAAATAAATATTCTTCACCATAATGTTCAATCCCTTTCAAATAAAACTGAGTTTATCGAGGCAGCTCTACAGAGCGATCTAAATCAAACGGACGTTCTTTGCTTTACAGAACATTGGTTATCTCCTAATGAACTTAGCATTTTCCAAATTCCGAACTTTTACCTCGCAGGCTTTTATTGCAGAGATAGAGAATCCCTTAAAGGTCCTACGTATGGGGGTTCCTGTATTTACGTTAGAAATAATATTGATTCTATCCCCTTGGCGGAATTAAATGTGTATTCCATTGAAAATATTTTCAAAATTTCTGTTGTACATCTTACTTGACTAAAAGTGATAATACTTTGCATTTACAGACCTTCAACAAAGAGAACTGCAGATTATATTTTGTTCTTAGAAAACCTGGAGATAACACTTAATAAAGTCAGCAATCGCTCTTTTGAATCCATTGTTGTATGCGAAGATTTTAACATTGATTTTCTCGTCGAATCTTGCGAGAAAGAAAAGTTTCTCAATTTAATTAATTCCTTCAATTTAGACATTACAATAAATATACCTACACGGATCACACAACATTCGATGAAGGCAATTGATCAAATTATAATTAACAAAACTACTACTCGATATGAAGTTGAAACCAAAGATTTAGGATACAGTGACCACGATGCACAAATTCTTACCATTATAAGAAATGCGATCACTGACACAATAAATAATACACGTATGACTAGATTGTTTACTAAAAGTAAAATTAAATTATTCATTGATTACTTGATGCAGGAGTCATGGGAAGCGATTTATAATACTGTTGATACAAACGACAAATATAATTCTTTTTTTTCAACTCTTTCAATTCATTTTAACACTTGCTTTCCTCTTCAAAAACGAAAATTAAATATTTCACGGAAAAGCAATTCTTGGATAACACAAGGGATTAGGACATCTTGTAAAAACAAGCGAATTCTTTCTTTCATTTCTAAACGTCATGACGTATCTCAAGATTTCCTTATCTACTTTAAAAAATACAAAACATTGTTACGTAAAGTCATAAGGCAGGCTAAAATCATGAAAAACGATCAGAATATTTTGAACTCAAATAATAAAACAAAAGCAATATGGAATATAATAAAAATACTACCAAATCAACTAGAAAACCCGTAGAGAATGTTGTTTTAAAATATAACGATATAAATGTAAACGATCCGGCAACAGTGGCTAGTCTCTTTAACCAATACTTTTCGAGAATTGCTGCCGATCTCACTAAGGGTCTTCAGCACAAAATTCAAAAACAGACAGTTCACCCAAAATTTTAGACACAATGTTCGTTTCCGAAACTTCTTCCTATGAAATTCTCAAAATAATCGGTAAACTAAAAAATAAATATTCGTCCGGTTTAGATGAATTCCCAGATTCTTTGTTAAAGACTTGTGCATATGCCATTATACACCCGTTAACTCACATATTTAATGCATCTTTATGCACTGGAACGTTTCCAGATATTTTCAAAACAGCTAAAATTAAGCCGCTCTTCAAAAAAGGCAACAAAAATGAAATTCAAAATTATCGGCCCATTTCTCTTCTATCAGTTTTTTCAAAAATATTAGAGAGACTTTTTTTACGTACGAATGGAAACCTTTCTCACTAAACACGACGCGCTTTCAGATTGCCAACATGGATTTAGAAAATCAAAATCAACGGAAACAGCTATATTTTCTTTTCTTAAAGATGTCGCCTCATCATTAGATCAAAACGAGGCACCTATTGGATTATTTTTAGATCTCTCAAAAGCTTTTGACATCATTGATCATGACATTTTACTTTCAAAATTACCTTCATATGGAATCCGTGGTATTGCTCTAGATTGGTTATGTTCGTACCTTAAACAACGATCTCAGAATGTTGAAATACCTTACTGGAATGATGGAACATTACGTACGCACCTTTCCGACTCTTTGCCCGTTGCATGTGGAGTTCCTCAAGGATCGATTTTAGGCCCTATTCTGTTCCTACTTTACGTAAACGATATGCCCTCGACGATTCGAAACGGAAGAACGGTTCTCTTTGCGGATGATACGAACATCCTTTGCAATAAAGAAACCGTAAATAGTACAATATCAGATGTTTCAAATTGGTTCCGAAATAAATTAATAGTAAACGAAAAGAAAACGGTTTTAATGCAGTTTTCCATTTCAAATAAACAATTCTGTGAAGTATTGAAAATGAACGGTGTACCATTGACTGATGTTAAGGCAACAAAATTTTTAGGTCCCTCAATTCAGTCAAACCTTAAATGGAACGTCCATTTAAATGAATTGAACACAAAATTAAGTTCATTATGCTACGCGTTCAGAATTCTTGCAAATTCAGTCAGTCTTCATACTGCTCGTTGTGTATACTTCGCGAATGTTCATTCCCGCCTGAGATATGGCATAATATTCTGGGGAAATACATCTTATAGCTCCCAGACTTTTAGATTACAAAAACGAATTGTACGAATAATAACCAAATCCCACCCACGTGATTCTTGTAAGCCTATCTTCATTAATCTAGGAATTCTACCATTACCGTGTCTTTTTATTTACGAATCAGTGGTTTTTGTAAAAAATGACTTGCTTAAGGGCGGGAATATATTTTCAGAAAATGCCGAAGTCTATTACTATAACACTCGAAGTAGAAATCATATTCATCAGGTGACAGTATCAACAGCTCATTACAAAAAATTCACATACAATACATGTACATTATTTTACAACACTTTGCCAGATGACATTAAACGATTAAATTCAATAGAAAAGTTTAAATCCCAAGTGAAATCGTTTCTGCTGCATAACTGTTTCTATACAATTAGACTATACTGAGCATCACAAGAAAAGTAACATTAATTTTAACAATGATACATAATGCATTAATTACCATTTGAACTGTATAAATGAGTATAAACAACCTGTAACAACTATTGTAACACAGCTTCCGGGTCAATGACCCCCATCTCGATCAGGTTTTTCGTCCAGTTTCCCTGATCCATTGAGCAAATGCTGAGATGGCCCTTGTTTTGCTTCTGGACATAAATGTAACTTCATTTTCTGTGCACGTCTTCTAGAATTCAGTGGGAAATACAATTATTCAAATTATCGTTTCCATGTTGTCGCGGCAGGAAGTAATAAGAGCCAAAATTTATTGCTTATTTATCCTTGAAAATAGATTTTATTACATGGGAGTTTTTTTTCTCCCTTTCAAAATTCAAAATTTATTGCTTATTTATCCTTGAAAATAGATTTTATTACATGGGAGTTTTTTTGTTTTTTCTCCCTTTCAAAATTCAAAATTTAAGTAGTATATGACTTAGTGTAGGGATCACAGAATTTTGAAAATGTGCACACAATTCACTTTTCCCCATAGCACGTCATACGCAGTTTTTAACTGTTTTTTGACGTAAAATAAATAAATAAATAAATAAATAAATAAATAAATAAATAAATAAATAAATAAATAAATAAATAAATAAATAAATAAATAAATAAATAAATAAATAAATAAATAAATAAATAAATAAACAAATAAACAACAAATAAATAAATAAATAACAAATAAATAAATAAATAATAAACAACAACAACAAATAAATAAATAAATAAATAAATAAATAAATAAATAAATAAATAAATAAATAAATAAATAAATAAATAAATAAATAAATAAATAAATAAATAAATAAATAAATAAATAAATAAATAAATAAATAAATAAATAAGCTATTAATGTCACAATATTATTGACTAATTATTGCATGCCATAAGAATTAGATCACGATGAACATGTCTGTTAGAATCATAATTATTTTTTTCTTTCTATATTACAGAGACCTTGTTCAGCTCTGACTTTTTTAATCAAAAATGAAAATAAAAGGAATCTTACAAAAATATGTTGCGGCATTACCATGTCACGTCGGAAATGTGAAAACTTGTGGGAGCTGGAAATTACTGGATTGGGAATTAAAGACAACTTCATTTCATTAAAAAATTTCTCTCATTTTCAGTGAGTTGTTCCCGACGGCTTTATTTTGTCTGTTTGGTTCAAGTACTATTGCAAAGTGAAATAAGTGAACAAGCATTAATGGGTTCAATATGATTGTGATTTATTTTAATTTAATTTACCATTAAGTTATTTCTACGTTACTCATATTATTGTCAGCTGTTCCTATCAGTGCTTCGGTTTTTTTGTTCAGATGAAATGTGGTTGCGTAGTGAATTAAGTGAATATGCTTTTAATGAGTTAACATGTGAGTGAAACATACATTACATTACTACAGGTTTCAGGTATGTAATTAGGGCCTTTGAACTTGTAATATTTTATTTAGATGTTTTCTTTGAATGGAACTCAGTTCCTAAGTGGAATTAGTGATTAAATATTACATTACATTTTTTGACATGGTAGTCACTAATATTTAAATGACTGATGTGCTATGTTATTTGGTGGCAATTAATATTTATTTCTTTTTGAATGTGTGTTTACTACCTGTTCAACTATACATAAATTTTCAAGATGTTGAATAATTATTTTATATATTTTTTAATGGAGAAGGCAGAATTCAATTATGACAATTATTCATAGTTATCATTTTCATTTAAAAAAATATGTGGAATAAAATTGGAAATTCCATGAATATGTAGTTATTTTTAAAATTAATTTGTATTGTTAATTTGTAAGAGAAAAAATTGCTAAGAAATAATTTAGTAGTTTCTAATTTCACTTCTTTAATAATTTTGTTTCAAATATAATCACTTCCCGAAGTTTTGTGAATATTCAATTTTGTGTCATTAGGAGAAATAAATATTAATTTAGAAATATGTGGAATATAAATTTTAAAAAACTCAATTTAAGCATTAAATTCGATCTGTTACAGGGTTTGGTGTAAAAGATTTTTCTACTTGTTGTGCAGTCAAATTTGATTTTTAAAAATTGATGTAGCCAGATGCTGATGTATGCTGTTGTTTAATATTGGAACAGGAGAGTAAGATTTTGATAATTTTGAAATTGTTGACCATTGGGGTCTGATGTTGGGGGTATTTGTGTAATATAATTTTGAATTTTGTCTAATTTATATTGGCCTACACGTACTTTCATAGTTCGTAGTAAATTATTAATTTTTCTTCTACTGTCAAGAAGTTTGTTGTCACAAATGACTTAGATTATGTTTGGCTTTAATAAGATTTAAGTAATATGTAGGGAGAGATAGAGTATGAATGGAAGGTTTTGTGCTGGGATATTTGAAAGCCTCTAGAAGTGTTTTAGTATTTTTTTCTGTTTCTATATCAGTTTTTTTGCGTATCTATTTATTGTGAATTTATTGTTCCTTGAGAAGTTTAAATTTGAATTTATGTATGGATGTTATATAATCCAGTTTACACAAATGTTATGAAGGAGTAATTAACTTTTAATAGTAGAGAATTAAAACATATTTTAATAAGGAGATGATCAAAATCTAATTCATGAAATGAAGATTTAAAGCATTGTTGAAATACATTTTTTGTAATTATTTTACTTAAAATATTTGGTATTATATTGTTGTGATTAGAATAATAGGTTGATTAGAATATAGGATACATAACTAAATTATTTTGTATGATACATTTGTTGCAAATGAATACCTTTGGAATTTGATGAGTTGCATCTCCAAAAACTTTCTTCCTGTTGAAGTCTCCTAAGAGTGTAATTGGATTAGAAGATTGAAAAATGAGATTATAAATTTTGGTAGGAAAGGATGTGTTTGGAGGTTTATAAATAGAATATAGAAAGTAAATAGTGTTACTTAATTTAATTTGTAAAGCTATACATTCTAAAATGTAAAGGCAGAAATATTTGTTGATGGAATATAGAATTCATTATTATTATTATTATTATTATTATTATTATTATTATTATTATTATTATTATTATTATCATTATCATGATCATGATCATTATCATTATTGCTACTCCGCTAAAGCATGGTCAGAAATTCTATCATTTCCATAAATGTTGTAATCTTTAAGTACAGTTTTTTAGGGATTAGACGTGTTTCAGAAATACATGCCATGTATGAAATAAAAAAGGGGATAAAAATATTTTGTTTTCCCTTTTTATCATTTTAGACCATTAGAATGTCATTTTGTTAGAGTAATAGTATTAGTATTTGTATTAATAGACATTAAAAAGAGAGGAATGTTGTTTTGAAATAGAATGAGAATTTTTGTGCAAATTGTAGAAATAATTTGTTGAACTATGTTGGAAATTAAAGACGTGTAAATTGAAATAGAAGAGTTTTCTTTTAATATATCAGAGTAAGAGAATCTACATTATGCGTGATTATATGATGGACATGTGGTAGTATATGCATTTGAATGGAGATTTTTAATAGTATTAGTCCGGTTCATTAAATTTTCACTAAATTTCAAACATTTTTCATTTCAATTCAATGAATATGTTCATTCCTTCGATATGTTCTTATCACAGTCATGTGTTGATGTTACATACATAAAATCATTATAATGCGGATTCCTCTTTTTCCCCCAATTTTCCTTTCTTATTAAAACTGTATTTATGTATAATATATTATAATATAATATATTATTTATTATTAAAACTGTATATCATGTACAGTTTTTACTGTCTTTTGACCAAATAAATTAAATGAAATCCGATATTTCTAGTTCAGTGAAGTATAATTTTATTTAATTACACTATATATTGCTTGAAAATTAAAATTATTTTGATCCATGCATTTAATTTCATCTTTGTTCCAGAAAACCTCTGATTATGGCATTTATATTAGTTTTATTATAAAATAACTTTTCTCTATTTCATATATTCTTCAGTTTAAAGAAAATTATGAAAATTTTGAAAATATAATTTTCATGTATAAATTATAAATTAAATTATGGTACCGATTCCCCATTGCAATTTATAAGTTGCAAAACAACATTAATAAAATGATCTCAGCAAATCTGCATTTTTGAAGGGCACTACGTACATTTAAACATGCCGCGTCGGTATCCTCAATGCACTTTCGCGTTTCATTTTGATGAGGTTGGCAGCGCTGAAACTCCGCCATGTTGAATTTTTAGGGTCTTTTCTTTCGTAGAAACACCTACAGCATGCCGACTGCGAGTAAGTGAGATGGAGCCCGGGAAAGCGACAAATCAGACAACTATAAGTTATACCAACCAAACCACGCATAACGGACACAGGGACTGTTAAATCGGGGAAATGCTGGACATGGAAATGTAATATGAATCATATAATAATTTCAATGCGTGCTACGAATAAATTAACAGTAGAGAACAACAGGTGAGAACAATAATGGTAACGACCCACGTGGTTGATTATCAGTGCATGCATGTGATAAACAATAGTTGTGTGGTGTTGGAGTGAATTGTAAGAACGGTTATGAACTTTAAATATCGCGGTATCCGTGATTATTGTTTCAACTACACGTGTGGTCGATGTGAAATTATGTGAGAGCGGAATGGTATCGAAGGTGTCGACCAGATGAGATCACACTAAATCGTAAAAGAGGAGTAGTCACTTAGGGATAGATGTGGAACCTGGCAATCGTCGCAATACAATGTGGTGCCCCGCAAGATTTGGCGTAGCAGGCGGCCGAGGACGGCGGCATGTTGGGTCGGAAACGCGTTGGGTGGGAATGTGAGTGTGTCCGCTCTCAGCGTGGTGCAAACGGCCGAGGGAGACCGAGCTGTGCCGACGCGACCCGAACAGTGGCACGCAATCGCCGATTCATTTTTAAACTAGAGGTGCTACAGAATTGGCACAGACTTTCTCTCAGTAAAGTTTTCTAATTTCCTTGGTGTGGTCTCACTTTCAGGTCTTGCTCCATTCTCTGGCCACCTGCCATCTATCGACGCCCAAATACATTTTTTGGTCATTTTTCAACCATTTGCTTTCTTAGTAGTACAACCAAATTATTACTTCAAAAATATTAAAGAAGAGTAAAATATCGTCCTAAATAGAAATTTTTACTGAAAAATTCATAGTCATTTTTAAGAAAATGGCGATTAAGCATTACTGTAAACGAGAAATTTAAGCTCTTTTTTACTGGAATCTATTGTGTTATCGAAAAACTTCATTTGAAGGTATTTGAAGCGCTTTTACTCACAAATGTAATAATGCATACAAATTGATGGAAATGTTCATATTAACAGCGTGAGAGGTATTTCAAGAAAATTACATTTGTGTAATTTTTAAAAAAATATATGAATACACTAAAACGAACTTAACGTCATAAAAAATAGTGCAATTAACACTATCTATTGGAAAAATGTGGAGCCATTTTTTGAGAAAATGCCAATTGTGCATTTGTGAAAATGCCGAATTTTGTGGTCATTTTTAACAAAAACTGTTGAGTTTTCGAGAAACTTGACATTATTTAAAGCACACGTGTTCATAAATATAGTACTACGAAGAAATTGCCTTTAATGTAAATTTTAAAGACGTGAGAGAAAAATAAAAAAAATCATTTTCGAAATTTGTGAAAAACGAAAGAATACAGCAATATGGCGTTTATGTTTGTTTGACACTGATCTTACGAAAATTTAAAGGAAAATTTTTTCAGAAAATCTTGTTTTTGTTATTTTTTAAAATTGCAATTATTGCACGCACTATTGCAAAAGAATACTAAAATTTCCAAAACATTACGTGATCTAATTGAAAGAACTATTTATGCACAACAATTTTTATTTGAAGGAAAAATCCATGCCTTCACTTTTGTAGTTGTAGGAAGACGCAAAACAATTAAACTTTTGCAATTTTTGAAAATTCAGAGTTAACCGTGATATTCTGACCTATGCCATCTTTATAAGTATATTTTGCTCTTATCTTTTAATAAATTTAAAGAAAAAAATTGGAACCGTTTTTGAGAAACATTTGAAAATGACTTGGGGGCTTTATGTAAAGTACCAACTTAAAATTTCATAGCTTCAAATAGAGCCAAGATAGACAGGGGATTCTTCAATTTGGAGTAGATCGTACAAATGGTTTAGTCGCTAGGAATGTTCATAGACGGACGGACGGATAGGCGGACGGACGGACGGACGGACGGACGGACGGACGGACGGACGGACGGAAGAACGGACGGACGACAAGACAGACAGGCGGACGTTTTGCATCCAATTGGTTTTTGGTGGCGACAAAGTGCATTAAACCAGTTGCTAAATTAAGAGAAAAAATTTCTAACACGTCGTGTAGCCAGAATCCCTGTTTTGTGGGTTCTTGATGCCGAAAAACCAATTGGAAGCAAAACGTCCGTCTGTCCATCTGTCCGTTTGTTTGTCTGTCTGCCGTCCGTCTATGAACACTACTGTATCAGCGCTTAAACCACGCGTACAATTCAAATTGAAGAAACCTATGTCGATCTGGCTCTAGTTGCTGCTTTGAAATTTTGAGAAACATTCTTTAAAATTTGGGGGTACTTTACATGAAGCCCCCCCCCCGGACATTTTCAAAATTTTCTGGAAAACGGTTCCAAATTTTCCCTTTAAATTGCTTGTGAGATAAGAGTATAATACACTTATAAAGGTAGTACAGGACAGAATTTCACGGTAAATTCTGAATTTTCGAAAATTGCAAAAGTTTGTAATTTCTCGGGCGTTTTCCTACAACTGCAAAATTGAAGACAAAGATTTTCCCTTCAAATGAAATTTGTTGTGCATAAATAGATCTTTCAATTAGGTCATGAAGATTTGTTTTTGAAACTTTTAGTAGTTTTCGTGCAATAGTGCGTGCAATTTTTGCAATTTTAAAAAATAACAAAATGAGATTTTTTCAAAAACGGCTCCGAATTTTTTCTTTCAAGTTTTCGTATTGTTAGTGCCAAACAAACCCTATACCGTGACATAAACGGCATATTGCTGTATTGTTTTATTTTTTCAAAAATTTCAAAAACTTTTTGACTAGTCTCTCAAGTCTGTAAAATATACATTAGAGACGATTTCTTCATATTTTTATATTTATGAGTACATGTGCTTTATGTAATGTTAAATAAAGTTTCTCGAAAACTCAACAACTTTCTGTGCAAATGAGCAAAAAATTAGGCATGTTCGGAAACGCTCAAACGCCATTTTCTCAAAAATCGCACAAAATTTTTTCTTTTAATATTTTCAATGGATTGTGATAATTGTACTGCTTAATATGACGTTAAGTTCATTTTGTTGTATTCATTTGTTTTTTCAAAAATTTAATAAATGTAATTTTTTTAAATATGTCCCAACCCGTTTCATATGGATATTTCCATCGATTTGTATGCATTATTACATTTGTGAGTGCAAGTGCTTCAAATGATTTCAAATGAACTTTTCCAAAAACTCAATAGATTCCTGTGAAAAAGAGCTTCAAAATTCGCACTTACAGAAATGCTTAATCGCCAATTTCTTAAAAACCGCTTCAAATTTTTAAATGAAAAATTCTATTTAGGGCGAGTTTTTACTCTTCTTTAAAATTCTTGAAGTTATAATTCGATTGTACTACAAGGAAAGCAAAAAGTTGATAAAAATGTAAAAAAATGTACTTTGAGTAACAATAGATAACAGCTGACAGGAGAATGGAGCATGATCAGAGCCAGACCACACCAACGAAATTAGTTAACTTCACTACGAGAAAGTCTGTGCCATACTGTAGCACCTCTAGTTGTTTTTTTTTCAAACGTCCGTCCGTCAGTGAACATAATTACCGCCTAAACCAGGCATAAGATTTTTTCCAAAATGGATATTCTCCGGTCATTCTGAATTGACTGGAGGCGCTGCGATTTTGAAAAACTTTCTTCAAAATTTGGGGGTACTTTATATGAAACCCCAGAACATTTTCAAAATTTTCTCAGAAACGGCTCCAAACATTTTTTAAAAATTTTTTGAACGTATGGAGTAAAATACACCCATAAATGTTGCTTAGATTCGATTTTCATTGTTAACTCTGAATTTTCGAAAATTTCAAAAGTTTGCTTTTTTCGGCATCTTCCTACGACTACAACATTGAAGATAGAGATTTTTTCCATCAAATGAAATTTGTTGTTCATAATTATTATTTTTTTCATTAAGGTCATGTACATTTTTTTGAAACTTTAAGTAGTTTTCGACCAATACTACAAGCATATTTGCAATTTTAAATTAGTGGTGCTATGAATGCACATAATTTCTCGCATTTTCTATAAATGCTACGCAATATTATACTTCTACATAAACCAGCAAAAGTGTTTTCAACCAGTTATTTTTTCCCTTCTGAGACCCGAACTCAGTTACCGTGCCGGCATTCATACCACTACGCCACACAAGCGCCGTATCGGTCAAATTCTGGCAGTGGCATGAAAAGGTAAATGACCAATTAATGAAAAATAATCCTCAACAATCAAAATATCTGATGGAAACTCCCAAAGACTCCAGGCCATTCAGGTCAATAAGGGAAAATCAATTTTGGAAAAAATCGGCTGGACGGTTTAGGCACTGCAGTTGTTCACAGACCGACTAACAGTTTTTAGTTGATAGGTTGATTGATTGACAGATAGTGATTCCAGGCTCGTGAACTCCTAATATCATAAGTCTTGAGAAAGTTAGTACATGTTTTTCTCGAGCAGTAGCAATGATCTTCCTCCTGGATGACTAAACTCGGCGCGACCTACCGTCCACTTGCGGGGTTTTCCGATCCAGCTACCTCCCACCAGAGGGGCATCGCCCCAGCCGCGATAAGATCCAAGCTCCCAACCACTCTCCCGGCATGTGTTGTGGAGTGGCGCATGTAAGTGTGAGTGTGTAAGTAAGGGGTAGGATAGTAATGGGAAGAAAATTGATTGATTGATTTTTTCGGGTTTCCGGGCGCGTCAACTGCTTTGGTCATTAGTCCCGATAGTGTAGTGCATGTTTTTTCTCGGGAGATGGCGGTTATCTTCCCCCCGCTGGATGGCGAGATCCGGCACCGACCTACCGTCGGCTAGTGGGGTTTCCCCCCTAACCAGGACTGTCCCACCAGCGGGGCACCACCCCAGCTGGGACAAGCTCCAAACCGGATGGCGGAACCAAAGAGGAAGGACAGATCGCGCGCGGTCCGTGGCCCGTTTGGTAGGGTACTTCGGCATTCTAGAGAGCCGGCCGCTAGAATTCTCTTCCAGACAGCGACTGAATTCGACCTAGCTGAAAAGCTAGTATCGAAAATCCTGCCGCCGTCAGGACTCGAACCTAGGACCTCCCGGTCAGAGGCGCTGCAATGACATCAGTTGATGCACTGAGCTACCGCTACCGGTGAATGGGAAGAAACGATCGCGCGCGGTTTGTAGCGCGTTTGGTAGGGTTCTGCACCGCCATTCGGCTGATGTTGATCACAGAAACCATGTAAAGCTACTGATCAAAGCAGCCGGTCACTAGAACTCTCCTCTTCACAGCGACAGAACTCGACCTAGCTATCTGGCTAGTGTCAAAAATATTGCCATTGTCAGGACACGAACTCTGGTCATCCCAATCAGTGGCACTAAAAGACATTAATTGATGCCCTGGCCCACTTCTCCGTGCCAGTCGTGAAGGTCATCTAAGTCGGTTGCATGGGTAGTGTACATATTATATTTAAATTTAATGCCGATAGATCTATTAGTTTACGTAAATCGGTTCATACATATGCACAGAAAGACAACATTTGATTTGATGTGACATACGTTTTACAAATCGAACAAGAGAGTTGAAATCACTTCCAGTTTATTTATCTGATCTCAATTGATTTGAATTGTTTCAAATAGTTTTCAATAAAGTTTCTGGAATTCTCATTAGTTTTCTGCAGCATCAGAGAATTGTGACAAATTATCCCTGAGCGGGTGTCGAACCAGCGACCCTTCACTCCGAAATGCTGAGTCAGTACCCGACACTTAAACACTTCGGCCAGTTAGGTCGGACGAGAGATTCGCACTTCTTTAATAGTCATAAGGGCATCGTTCATTTACAGCATTAGGCTGCCAAAAAATTAAGAAAATGTGCAAAAATGTTCATTCGGCGGCAAAAGATGGCAGCTGGGAAGAGGATAAGACATAATCCAAAAGCTAGTCGAGACTAACGAGATTGGAAAACTAACTAGTGTGAGCAAGTCTGTGCCATTCTATAGCACCACTAGTTTATTTATTTATTTACTGTATGCTGTTACATACGGGGAAAATTTTTAACGGAGATATTTTGTGCGGGTTTTGAGAAAATAATAATTTTAGAATTTGCATCAATTTCAGACACTATTTAAGCGAAATCAGCTCGTTTTTTTAAAACATTGTTCATGACCTTTTTTATTGATCTGATTTCTTCCGACAGGCTTTCTTTAAAACAAAAGACTTTGTTTAAAGCTATCTCCAATTTTGTAGTTTTGAAATATATACTTTTTGTCATTTTCGAAAATACGAAACAATAACCGTAAATGGGACTAGTGCCATATTTTTACCGTCCCTTATTATATATGAGGAGAAGATGTAAATAAAATATTTGGAGCAGTTTTTAAGAAATTGCATAAATTTTAGACAATAATTAAGATTGATTACCTTAGAGGTAAACAACTATATTGTTAACCAAGTAATAGTAATTTTAGCTCTAATGAACTGGTTCACAAAACATATTCCTGTATATAAAATGTTTTATTTGTTCTGTAGCCCTGACGAGGGCCAAATATATGGCCGAAACGTCGGCAATGTAAAGTGGTTGTTTTCTTTTATTGTGACCCAAACTCAAGAACCATTAGACTTATAATTTCATTTATTTTTTAATTTATTTATTTTAAATCGTTTTTCAACTTCATGGTCATTAGCGACAAGTACATCAACAAAAATTAGATCATACGTAACGATCTTTTACAAGAAAGTGGATTAATTTTAACATAATAGCAAAATTTGATTTAGACTTATCATCAATGTTAAACTTATTTTGCCCTTACATCAAATCATTTCTTTGGCGGTACTATTCTTCGTAATATGTAGATCTGTTATTACCTATTTTTAAAATAATATCTTATTTTTGCTGTTTTTTGTACCTGACGAATAGTTGGTATAAGATATTCAAGCGTGTGTTATGACTGTTGTGCAGTAAATGATGATAATGATTATGCTTTGATTGCTCCTAATGCTATGGATATAATAAGATATATAAAGCATAAAATTGCACACTATGACGCGTAATCTTTTGAGCGGAAATATATTCTCAGTAAAGCTGTAAGTCATCAGACTGCATATTTCCCGTAGCAGTTTCAAGAATAGAATGATAGTGCTCTGATAAACACCGTTCTTGTTATTTAGTACTGCAAACCGACACGTATAAAATGTAAATCAATATTACGACTCTGATACGTTGTCTTTAGATAGGAGTGGAAAACGGTATTCTATAAAAGCAGGTGCCCAAAATTGTGTCGGTTACTCTATCAGTTGAACCATGAACCTTCTATTAAGCATCACGGCGGTTCTCGTCGCATTGCTATTATGTACTTCAATATCACACGGATTCATGCAACCTTCCTCTAGAGGTTCGATGAGAAGTTTAGAAGGGAGACCCTCTGCAAGTTCATTTCGATCTGAAGAAATTTCTCAACGGAAAAACAGAAACGAAAACAGGTATTGGCTTTATATTTTCTTATGGTTTGTAAGAATGCTAATACTTAGTTCACATAACAGAAAATATTTACTTTAATGAAGGCTAACATATTCTTATAAGAACTAAAGTCATTGCTAAAGCAGAGAGATGGGTAGCAATGACTAAATCATCTAAATTGCAGAACAATGCATGTCTGTATCAGTTCAGAGAGAGTACGAGCAACAGAGAAAGTACTCAACAGAGAAAGTACGAGCATATCCTTATTGCCGATGCCGAAGATAATTATCATTTTGTTACTTTTATGAAAAAATCTTAAAATAAGAATATGAGAAGAGAATGGCAAATTACAAAACAAGATCGCGAGTCAACCTGTACACCTTTTGCGATTCCTACCAATGCAAAATTACCTTTTTCCTAATTTCCTACCTTGTAAATATAATTTTAAGAGTGCACTTTCTCAGTTGCCGCGAACCTACCGAAAACATTGAGGAAATTCTCCAAAGTGAATTGAACGTATTCTAAAGTTCATAAAGTATTTTTCTTAATGCTTTTTAGTTCATTCTGATAACAGTACGTATGGTAATTAAAAGTGAAACATATTACTGGAAGTTTGCCAAGGGAATGCGATTATGCTCTTAGCAGCGATGATCTTAGCACACACGGCAGGGCGCGGCGGGGCGGCCATGGCACTGAATAAGTACTACTAATTTAAGCAGTAACTATTCTGTTGCCATGACATTGGCAAGAGGGGGATTGGAGCCGAAAAGGTTGGGTGGATGAGGTCGGGCGAGAGGGGAAAGGTCGCGACTGAGAAAGTCAGAGCGGATTAAAACGGGACAAGAAGAAGTATGCTATACATAAAATGCATTCCTTTTCCTACATCAATTTTAATTAGAGTTATTAAATTTATTAACCCTAGATTAAAAAAGCGACCTGAACCAAGCGTTATTGTAAAGGCGTAGTTTGACAGATTACTTAGATCTCATTTTTACAATCAAACACTAAATTTAATGGATTGAACATATATGATATGGGGTTACAAAATACGTTTTAAAGGTTTGTATAGAAACACCTAAAAAACTTGACTCTCACAACACACGCTTGTTTGGTGCTGTCCACACATGGCTTTTGAGAAGCGTCCGCAGTAGTACCTCCTCATGCGTCCTTTGTTATGATCGCCGTCGTCCCATTATATGATTGCTAAATGTTCAGAACAAAACTTAAATGCTTCAGTAATCATTTTGGTATTCATTATTCACAACATTAGGCAATAAATCACAAAAAACTGACGAAATTACAATGGCGTAGTTTACTGGACGACGCGTGTTGGCGTACACCGGAAATAGGCACGTGCACATGGTTAAGTGTATTTCACTGTCTAGCCACACACTGAAAGTACCTAGAGTTTCAGAAAGTTTAACGTATGCATGCCCCAGTGGGGTGGTGCAGCACAATTTCATATTTACAAACTAGAGGTTACTCAAAATTCATATTTAAGAAAATGATAAAACCACCTTGTTTCATTAGTAATCAAATATTACATGAACTTAATATTCTTCCTTTATATTCTTGGGTCCTTTGACTTTCAGATCAATTTTATGCTTTCCTTCCTTGTCCTGCCCATACTTATTTTCACCTTCGCAAAACAGTCAATTCTTTTCCGCGCATTAAATCACGTTACTCAAAATATCTCTTACATCCTCCATATTTTCTCTCTCTCTCTGAATGTTTTATTTATAGAATAAATTTTCATGTATTATTTTTCATTTACAACTGTTGTATAGTTTTAAAGATCATTATGACTCTCAAAAATACATTACTCTAAAATTACATGTGCCAGAATCATGTTTTGAGATTATTTTTAAAGTTTCACCTCATATTCAATCATTGTAATTGATCAAACCCTTGAATGACAATTTTTTGTCGAACCAGAATTAATAGTTTTTTAAAAAGTCACTTACACTATTATGTAGAGAGTTTACCTGAGAAGTTTTGTAGTGTAAATTCCAATAAAAGTGTTTAATCGAGTAATTGTCATTTTTCAAATATCATGAACAATAAAAAAATATTAGATTCCTGGATCACATTTGCCGCACGTTTGGTTGTAAAACACTTCTCTGTGTGAACGCCTTTCTCTTTTCTGTGTGATCGCAAATTTCCAGTTGAAATATTCATATTTTCCGGGATTCTCATCTGAATTTAAGGCGCTTCAGTATCAACAGCAATGTTTGATATTTTAGACCCAGTAGAACGGAAATTTCCTATGTAGGTGAACAAATTGCTATGAAATGCAATGCAATGCAACGCAATGCAATGGATAACTTGGTGTGGCGGGATATGCTAAGAGCGAGAAAGGAAAATGGTCTAGGCCGAGTGAGGATGTAACAAAAACTACTTTCATTTTCGCAATAGTCATGATTTATAATTTTTCCTACCCAGTGGATGATTATAATAAACTAGCAGAAACCGAAGACGTTGTTCTGCTCGGTCTATCTGTCTGTCTGTGTCTCTCTCTCTCTCTCTCTCTCTCTCTCTCTCTCTCTCTCTCTCTTTTCTCATTCCTCTCCCTCTCTTTCCCTCTTTCTCTCATTTCCTCTCTTTTTCCGTTTTCTCCTTTCTTTTCTCCTCCATCACTTTTCCTCCTCTCTTTTACCCCTCTCCCTCTTTCCTTCGTCTCTCTTGCTCATTTGTTTTTACCCCTCTCCCTCATTTGCTCACTCTCTCTCTCTCTTCCCCTTCTCTATTTTTCCTTTCTCTTTTTGCCTTTTCCCCTTCTTTCTTCTTCTCACTAGTTTCCCTCTCTCTTTTTCTTTTCTCCCACTCTCCTTTTCCTCTCTCTCCTTGCACTATTTCTTCTTCCTTCTTTTCTCCATACGCTCTTTCTCCTTGCGCCTATCTCTTCCCTCCTCTTTTTTATCGTTCTCTCTTTTCTATTTCTCCTTCTTTTCCTCCCATATTTCCCCTCTTTCTTTTACCTCTCTCTTTCTCCTATCTATCTCATTTCCCCTGCCTCACATTTCCCCTTTCACGCATTTATCCTTTCTCTCTTTTCCCCATCTTACTCTTCACCTTCTGTCTCTTTACTTTTCTCTCTCTTTTCTCCTTTGCCTACTTTTCACTCTCTTTCCCTCTTTTTCCGTTTCCACTCTCTCCCATTTCTCCCTCTCCCTTTTATATTCTCTTTTTCCTCTCTCTTTTTCCCCTATCTCCTTTTCATTCTCTTTTCCCTGTCGCTTTTCTTAAATCTCTCTCCCTTTCCCCTCTTTTTTTCTTTTTCACTCTCCCTTTCCCTCTCTTTTCTCCTATTCTCTCTTTCCTCTACCCTCTCCCTTTTCGTTTTCTTTTTCCCTCTCTATCCTTTTCCACTCTTTTTTCTTTCTTTTACCCCCGCATGTTTCCCTTCTTTAGCTTTCTTTCTCTTTTCCTCTCTCTCTCTTCTCCCTTTCTCTTTCCTTTTCCCTCTTTTTCCTTCTCTCTTTCTCCTTTCCCTCTCTATTACCCCCCTCTCTCTTTCCAGTCTCCATCTCGCGCTGCCCGCTCCTCCTAGCCTCCTCGGCCTCGTCCCCGCGTCACACAGCAACGCCCAGCAACAATGAAGCTGGGTTTCCAGGTGGATTGGGAATTGCATTTAACTTAAGCGTCATCTTGTGCTGCTATTCCATTTAGTGGAGTTACAACAAAATTAACTGCATAAAAAACTTCTCAGTGAAAAATTCGCGTACTTTTTCAAGAAAGATAATTTGGCAACTGAGGAGCCAGGAGACCCGAGGTTGATAATATTCCGAGCTCGAGCAAGTAACTTTGTCGCCAAGGTGCATACGATATTTTGTTAACACTAACATCTAACTTAAATGTGCATAGTTACCAATTTGTTTCATATTAAAGCAAAGATTGTATGATCACGATCATCGCAAACGGAAACGAAAGAAAGGAATAGTGTTACATCTATATTCACTGAAGCCACAATCACATTACATGAAACAGGTGATTTATTTCATAGCATTAGGTTCTAACATTTGGTTTTATTCAGTATTTTTGTTTTGTATTGGTAGACATGCTTTCTTTTATACCCACGGATAAGAAATTCAGACATGAAATATTTTATGACTGCATCAAAACGTGACCTGCCTCACGACAAAGTATTGTAGATTGTTTTCCAATCAGGGGCATATATCACATTATAGTTCATAAATAAAATGTTTAACCATATGTTCGCCGGGAAAATGTGATCATCTTTGACTCTCATACATCCAGTTTTTCTGAGATGTCTATCAAATGAAGTAATTGAAAAAGTGATGAAAAAACGAAATTTAATCGAGTTGTACCCAAAAGTAAATACTTCATCAATATTTCATGTATTGATTTGTTTTTCAGTGATGAGTGCAGTCTGGAATGCGAAGCGTGCCGCTTTTGCATCAGTAACGCCTTGAGCGATGGTAACAAGAAAGATGGTACTCAGTGTGGCAAATTCTTCTGCAGAGCATGCATTATATGCATGAAAGTTAATCCATCTGAAACTAGACGGTTTTGGGATTTTTGGTGGTGAACATCATGTTAAACATGAAACAATGATTTTTTAGAAGGGGATGTCCTTAATTTTGATCATTAATTGCTTCATTTTAGCCATTAAGTAGCTTATTGTTTTAAGATCCCACTGATACTCTAAAATAAAAATTATTCAAACCTTTCAATATTTTGTTTATTATCTTCTCGTATACCTAATCCTTAAGGCCGCTCAACAATAGCCTGTGAACGAGAACAGCAACGCGAAGGCGAGATACGTCATCACCGCCTCTATTCAGAAGACCTCCGAACCAACTCGAAAGAGGTGTGTAGCGTCATCATACTGAGGCCATCTCCGACCATCTTGTTTTCATATTTCAGTCAGTATGTGCAGTGTGAAGACCACATTGTGTTCTGAGTTCCTCTCGATTGGTTATATCCTTTAAAGCTATGTGATAATTTTACTTAAACGAACACATCTTTCAAGAGTAGTGTGCCATTGTGTAGTGCTAATTACGTGAATGGTCGAAATATTTGTTTTCGGATGTCCGAAAGAACAGGAAGTGATTGCGAGTGATACAAGGATTTTCGCCCACCAGCAGTTTTAAAGTGTTTTTAATTGCTTTTGAAATCTTGATGCATTCTTGAAATAATTATCTCTTGTATTGTAAGCGTGTAGACTTCGTATTGGCTAATATATAAGAAAGGAAAGAAAATCGACACATCGAAACAGTTTCCTACAAAATATAACCCACAAAACGTAAATGATAATGTAACGATAATTCTATACGCCCGTTTTGTTTTGATATTTGTTTATTTGCTCTGTCCATATGTTTAAAATTGTTGTCATGTTAAAAAGTATTTAATTCTTTACTAATTTTATGACTATTATATGCGTACTGACTTCAGGTAATAACGAATTCTAATACACTGCATTTGCCTTTGTGTGCGAGTTGTATTTTCATCCTGAAGATGATATTCAAGTTCTCGAAAATTTCGATGAGGTACATTGCAAGATGGTAACAGCAAAATTGTCTTTACCATCGCTAAGAGATGTGGTTTACAAATAATATTTCCAACGCATCCAGCATACTAGTTTTCTGAATGATCATATTGAGAATACCCCAAAGTGCGAGAAGAGAATTTTCTCAATTGGAAGCTGCAATCGCTGCAAGTGTGAACAATGTCGTGTTTTGAAAACACGCCATTTTGGTGATCTAATGATTTTCAAACATTTCTGTAGAGAATCCGTAAGTAATTTGCTTTTAGTTACTAAACTTTATCATTTAAGATGACATAGACTTCTTTTGACAGAATAACGGGTGAAGCTATGTGTTTTACCTGAAATCAGAAGTAATGTATTTCTAAAAATATTCAATTATCGTGTGTGTTTACCAATTGACGTGCTATTTGTTGAAGATTTTTAAGTATGATTCTAAAATTTATTTATATTTAATTTCTTCTGTTAGGCAGAGCAAGATTTTTATATCAAGCTAAACGTGTTTTAGTTGAATTACGGAAGGCAATTTTGCTCCCAGCTTATTAAATATGTTTAATAATAATAATAATATTTTCTTTGGTTTTATACTTATTTTTCTTTGCATTTAACATGAAAAAAATTGCATCCAAACATGCAGTATGTCATGCAACACAGGCAAACGCCGATGCAGCAATCGGTCTAAATTTGATGACGTCATTGGCTTGTTCCGAGGCCTTCTGTAGAGGCAGTGTTGGATACGTGCGCTTCACAATAAACGCTAACGGGAAGAGGAACAGCGCTACGCATCTGCAGCGGCCAACAAGAGAGCTTTAAGGAACAGTTGCCGAAACCAAAACACTTCTAGCTATGCCACTCTGTTCACAAGAGTGCTTTGTTTTGCCATCTGCCTGATGTGATTGCGTATACGCAGCATACATGAAGCTATGAATAAGGAATGCTTTAACGAAAAAATTAAAATTTTTTCGTCTACGAACTGACGGAAAATGCTACTATGACTAACTAAAATTTTGTCAATAAACAAACAGCTCCAATACACTTTAACAAAACATAAAAATAATTTTTTGTGAGAAATTTTAATTCTAAGTATTAATACGAATAGAACAATCATTATGCTATAATTACTAAAAAGAACTAAAACAACCCAACGACGTCTAACAAGACCCGCCTTGTTTACCCGGTGGCCGAGATCGCTAAGGCAGTAGAATCAGTGATTTCGGTCCGAAGGGTCGCGAGTTCGAGTCCCGCCTTGGACATGGTTGTATTTGTGTTCGTCCTTTGACTTCTTGTCATTACCATTTCGTTTCATCTTCATACGAGGGTGGTCTGAAAAGTTTCCGACCTAACAAAGAAACATGACCTTTCTTTTTGAAATTTTATTTTTATTTTTCAACATAGTCTCCTTGTAACTCTACACACGTCTCCAAGCGATGCTCACATTTCTGTATCCCGTCCAAATAGTACTCGACGTTTTTTTCTGCAAAATAATTGTTCACGAAGGTGATTGCCTCTTCATTTGACGAAAATATCTGTCCTCCGAGCGTAATTTTTAGATGAGGGAACAAAAAGAAGTCGCTTGGGGCTAGATCTGGTGAGTAAGGCGGATGGTGAAGCAGTTCAAACCGTAATTCGTGGATTTTCGCCATGGCAACCGCTGAGGTGTGAGACGGTGCGTCATCTTGGTGAAACCGGATATTCTGTTTCTGCAAATGTGGCCGTTTTTCCGCAAGTTCTGCCTTCAGCTTGTCAAGTAATGATGCGTAGTATGCTCCTGTAATGGTTTTTCCTTTTTGAAGATAATCTATGAAAATAACTCCATGTCTATCCCAAAAAACAGTCGCCATCACTTTCCCAGCCGACAAAACATTTTTTACTTTTCTTGGAGATTGTTCTCCTTTTGAAGTCCACTGTTTGGACTGTAGTTTTATTTCTGGCGTGTAATGGTGTATCCAAGTTTCATCTACAGTAATTAATCGGCGCCAAAACACGGATTTATTGCGCCTAAACTGCGCTAACAGAGCACTGGAAATGTTCATTCGAACACGTTTTTGCTCCAACGTGAGCAAACGCGATACTCAACGTACGGACAGCTTTCTCATATCTAAATGTTGATTTAATATGTAAAAAAACACGTTCTTTTGACATGTTCACAACCTCTGCTATATGTCTCACTTTAATTCAGCGGCCGTCTAGCTATATACTCCTCCAAATGTTTTTAGTTAAATAAATAAATAAAAATATAGAATTTTACACTTTTCTAAAAGTTTATGCTACGTGCAAACATTCAAAACATGTCATGTCCACTTTACTCTTTTCCAAATAAAATAGAAGAGCATAATAGTGAATTTGGTGAACTTTGGCGATGTTTTCGTCGGTAGTTGCGGTTTTTGCACGTCCCGAACATTCATCGTCTCTCAAGCTCTTACGACCACGTTTAAATTCAGCTGCCCAAATCTCACTGTGGTTAATGGTGGTGTAGAGTTCCCATACACAGAATCCAACTCATATTTCATTTTCGTAGGCGTATTGCCTTTCAAAAATAAACATTTAATGACAGCTCGATACTCGATTTTGTCCATTTTCCTAAATACGGTTACATCAACTTACTTAAATGACTGTTACATAACAACTGCGCGTCCAAAATGGCTGAAACTTTAGTGAATAACTGTCAACAGATGAACAACGATATACATTAGCTTTTATTTATAAGTCCATCTTCACGCTGAGGTCGGAAAAGTTTTCAGACAACCTTCGTAGTTACCGTACTGTTAACTCCAATAGTGGTCGCTAATGACCTAGATGTTGATGCGACCTTAAATAACCAATTAAAAAACGCCTCAAACCCTACCTTCGCAAATCCACGCTCTAAGCAGCTCTAACCTCAATATAGCACCACACTCTCAAATTCCGCTCCAGACCCATGTTTCGCGCAGATCGCGCGCTCGATCAACTGCAAAACTTCACTTTTATTTGCTGTACTTTCATTGGTCGAGAGGCTTCCCGTTCCCGGGCCAAGATAAGTGTTGACCATCCTTCCTGTTCACGTCATGTTTGAACACCTGCCTGAGATGTCTGTCCTCCAACTTTCTTTACGTTCCCGTTCACGGGCTATTGTGGCCTTTAGTCATCCACTTAACATGTTGAAATTAGAGCAATAATCCTAGAGCTCAAGAAACCATCCACAAATTACACTTCATCCAAACAGTCGAGCAGTTTTTAACTGTTTTTTAGTTAAATAAGTAAATAAATAAAAATATTGAATTTAACACTTTTCTAAAAGTTTATGCTGCGTGCAAACATTCAAAACATGTCATGTCCATTTTACTCTTTTCCAATAAAAGTGAAAAATATGGCACAAATTTTACACTTCTCAACACCATCTTTAACTCAACGATTAGAGTCCTACTTATTGTATTGTAAGTATTTATTTTCACGTTTTTTCGTGGAAATAAAATTCTAGGTAAAAACAACAGAACTCAATTTTTGCCAAATGGACCTCCTCACCTTCTGAATGTTTGCTCCTCCTGACATTTTCAGGCCTGCCGCTAAATGGGCGCGGCCGCTCGCCGGGGCTCGCGACTAGGCTCCGATCTGTGAGAGTGGAGAGAGGGGGCACTTGTGGGGAAAGAGAAAAGAGTGAAGCCGATTGAACTTCAAAACGTACCTCGTGCGTTACGGATCTCTTTACAAGTTCCTAGTGAGAGCTACCGGCGAAATGGGCTTAACAAAAGCCCTGGTTTCGCTTGCTAAATTACACAATTTTTAATATCAATTTACGTGTTAACAAACAACGTATAAGTTTCATATTGTAATAATTGTTTGTCATGAGAAAAAGAGCAAGCCGACTCAGACAATAAACACGCAAAAATGCAATAATTCAAAAAATTGCAACTGAGTACATCAAAAACAGATGTTCATATAAAGTTAAGTTCATTTTTTTGAATTCAATTTCTTAAATTTTTGTGTCAAACCTAGGCAACGTTTAAATTTTAAACAATTATTTTCTCAGAAACGGCTCCAATTTTCTTTCACGTATGGAGCAAAGAACTTTAACGAAAGTGGTGCTGGTCCCATTTGCGACTCACTCTCTGCATTCTGCGCTCTCTCTTCCGAAATGCGGGAAAAATTGGAAATGGTAAATTCATATTTCTTGCGCTTCTGTTGAGACACGTTACCCTGTTAATGTAAATGGAGAAGTGCTGTAAAACAGTTGGATATTCTGAAAATCCCTTTTCATTATTCAATAAATATTAATTAACTTAATAAATTAACTTACCTTAATTTTTTTACTAAATTTAACTATTTACCTAAATATACTTACCTTACATATCGTGGAACTTTAGTTGCAGAAACATATCTATATTAAGACTCCCACAGACAGGCAGGGAACATCCGCTGCCTACGGAACGTCCGCAGCGGAAATTTCCCGTCACGTGTTGGCTTATGAGCACGTTCAGACCTGCGCGGCAGGCGTGCAGCGCGGCAGCGGATTGGCAGGGTTCCATTCGCTGAGGAGTTCCATTCGAGGTCCAACGCATTTTTTTTCGCTGCCGCTCCAGTTTCGATGTGGAAACCAAGGTGAAGACTGGTCAGATCTCGAATACTTTTAGCTCACCAGTGAATCTGACACGACAGAACGGCCAGAAAAATACTTGTAATCGTATTCAGTAATGTAATTAATTTTAAATAACATTAAACTTCGATTTTTTAAATTTTTTGTTCTTAAAATTTTGTACATGTTACTAAATAAAGCGTAAATAAAAAAGACAAAAGTCCAATACGGCATGTGCTTAAAAAACGTACTTGTAAAGTAACTTGGCATTTCTGTCCTTTGCATGAATAGAAGCGAGCGCCTCTTCTTTATCGGATGTAAACTGTCACCAAACGCTGACTCAAAATTGACGCTTCAGTGTGCACGGACCGGCGAATTCTACCGCCGCGTCTAGCGCGGAACTTTCCACACCGCATCCGGTGCGGATATTTCGCACCAGTCTGTGGGGGACTTGAAGTTGCAATGTAAATGTATATTACGTAAGCCTTATAAATTTTGCGAAGATGTATTTTCTCGCAATCATTTGCTCGAAGAGTTTGCTCGAAGAATATACAAGTAATTAATATGAAATATTTATTGCTCTGTTTCATTCAGTGTCTAGAGGCGCGCGCGGTGTTGCCGACTTGCGAGTTACCACCCAAATCCTCCGAAAAGCGCGCGAACATCTGCCTTCGGAATAACGAAGGCTTCATTTAATTATTATTTACTTTTGAAAATCTCAATATGAATTCGACATTTACTTTATTATACAATTTGTATTCCCAATGTAGTAATGTATTTGCTTTCAACGTATCCGCAAACCGTAATTGAATATCTATAAGCAATTTTCTTTTGGTCTTCAAATATCTGACGTTCGTGGACTCTCCTCATCATACTGCAAACTATAATATGTACTGAAAATAACTCTGAGAAGATTTGAGTAGAATAAGCTTTTTAAAACAACTTCTACACCCAAATAAATATTGGGTTGCATTTTCGCAGCGTTGAGAGTTTCCCGGCAAATTTGGAAAATGCTAAATTATTGCATTACGGCTCTGCGATAAAAAGTACGTAGGGTGATAATATTTGGAAGGTGATGTAATACGTATTAGAAATCATTTTCTATCTTTGGACTGTTCTGTTGACGGATACGACAAAGAAAATACTGTAGTCTTAGTAGTTTTGTAGTCACTCAAAAAACGCATGGCAGAATTGTGCCTGCTATTTGAAAGTTCGTACAGTCTTTCATAGGTTCCAATTGTGAAAGGAAGGATGTCTCGAAATTGAGCATATTCTTTGCTAAAGTGAACAAATTACATTTAAAATTTGGTGTGTATAGCTAGGATGTAACAGTACTTACGAGCAAGTAGTTCATACTTGGGATGGCACTTATCTAAAATACGTGAGATCACTAAGATTTGATTGCAAGTGGTGATGCACATCGACCGAATATTTGAAATCATTTTATACATATGATGCAATATCATAGAAAGCACGAATATTGTGGTCTCAGATGACGGAGTAATTTGCATTTTTACAAAACTTATTAATTGCTAATTGTTTCTACAGAATTGTTATGATGATGTCACTTGCTGTGCTTCGACAAACTTCTAAAGGTATCGCACTTTTTTGTCATAATCAGAAATAATTTTTTTTGCAAATGAAATTGTTGTAACTGAGCAAAAATAAGGTACCAGGCTGCTTTGAACATAAATAATGTTTACAAAATAAAAGTTGAGTTTGGATTGGTTGTGTATTATGTTATATTTTATGTATAATTAATTGAATATATATAATTATGGATAAAATAACTTTCAGATGTTAGAATGCTATATCTATCGACAATGCCAACTGCAAGATGGCCATTTTACCATATATTCAATGGATTACTGATAAAATTAGCAATCTCTTGAGCCGGTCCGACATGTGTAGGCCCTGCAAATCCAAGACGAACTCGAGGAAAATATATTAAGAGTGAAATCTCGCGTTCAATCTCTTTTCATACGAGGGGTATATGAGATACCATGCAGCTGGGGCCACAGTTACATTGGCGTGACATGGCGAACCATTGGGGAACGCTTTCGAGAACACATTAGCTATTACATCTACAATAATATAAATAAATCGGCCATATCACTCCTCACGTGAATAACTGACCACGCCATTCTTTTTTATAACACCCATCTCCTGGGCTGGTGAGAGCATCGGGTACTGAGAAGAATAAAAGAGGTGGAATAAATTATCAGAATCCCCAAAACCTTAATACGGACAGACCAAGGCCTCTGTCTCCACGAGACTTGGAAACTTTTATTTTACCACACCTGGTCACGTCAAGGCGTGGTTTTCGCTCCACACGCCCAGAAGGACCTCTCCGCCGATGCTTTCTCCGCATTGGCCGATCGTCCGACCAACCAGCTGGAGGGAACAGAGGAACCTCTTTCTATTTAATCCCGTGCTCAGTTCTCCCCCGCGGAATTCGCCCTGTGGAAGTTCGCAGCACAGCGGTCGAATCGTTGGCATCTGTGTCTACGACGCTGCGTCTCTCAGATAAGTGGAGCAGGTAAACATTTAGCATGAAGCCTACAATTTTCTCAATAGATCGAAAACGCTTTGCGCTTACATTGCCCCCTTCAGTCTGCGCATGTACAACCCTTCCTGGATTTGAAAAGGAAATGAGAAAGGAGTCAGGGAAAGTTGTCCATGTTTGCAGAATTGCCAGTCTTACCAGATGGGCAATAGGTTTGTGCGTGAGTAGTTTGACATGGATGTTTTAGTGGGTAAACTTGCGGAATCATCTTCCCTCATAACCCCGCCAATCTGGGCTCAAAGTATGGGAAACTAAGCACTGCCTGCCACAAGCGAGGATAAAGAGGGAGTGGTAGAGGAGTAACGCCCCTTTCTGAAAATTTTATTCCAGCTGGCCCGGCGGGTAGTACCTTGCCAGGGTAGCGGTGAAGTCCCCAACGTCAGCTATGGGGGAAGGGAAGACCTCTGGAATGGCATAAGTGGCGGAAGAGACACCTTTCCCGTTTGAGGACAACAAATGAGGATGTATTTCTAGAGGCATTAAGATGGCAGCCCCATCACTAGACTTCCCCATCAATAGGCCCGTAATTTGCTATGGGGAATTTAAAGTTCTCTCTTGAACTCTCTTGAACACTCTTGAACATGTCAATGTTGATGGCAGCCAGAAAAAGGACAAACAACTGGTAATACAAAATAGACTTAAGATGGGAATATGGCATACCAGATGGGAAAAATAAAGAAACGAACTTGAAAATGAACTTGAATTACAGCAAATTAATAAAGACCGCAGAAGCGTAGCAGAAACAAAGATGAAGTGAAAAGGAACCAAGAACCGAGAACATTATGTTATGACTAGCGTACCAGTGCGAGAACTCTCGCATGGGTTCCAAATTCCACCCTCTTCCCTATCTTTCCTTTTCCATATTAAGAGACGAAGTTGTTAACGAAACGTGTTTATTTGTTTAAGAAATTTAAGGTAACTTACAATTTACTAATAGAATTTAAAATAAATATAAGAAACAATGTAATGGATATTTGAAAAAAAATCAATGAAGGTTTATTCAGTATTATAATATTCTTGGAACCATTCACAACAATTTATTAAAAAAACAACATTTAAAGTAATTATACAATCTTCTTTGACAGTTAGGTTTTCGTTTTCCTTGACAGTCACAAAAATATTACAAAAGCTTTTTACTCTCGAGAAAGCTACTTAAAGTTGTCCATGCGAAAATACAGGATCGGGCAAGCATTACCCTACTCTTTGGAATATTGTTTAACTTTATTACCAAACTGAGAGATACTCCCGGAAATTTGATCGCTTATAATATCAAGTAATTAACTTCATTACACATATAGTTGCAGATTCTACATGTCTCTGATAAGGAGAGGTAGTATCAAGAAGCGCCGGACCAGCAAAATATAATAGATTGTCCGAGAAGCACTCCCCCTATAGATTACGTCGCGAGGAAAGTTTTTTTGTGGCCTTCGGCTTCAAACTTCCAGATTTAAAGGCCCTATAACGCTTCTTTTAGGAGTTATTCAAATAAATAAAATTTAACAATGCTCCCCGAATGTTGCGTGATGCATTGGACATAAATATTTACATTAATGTTTTCAACAAAACCATCATATTGTCATAGTGAAAGTGCAAAACGTCACATCTCCATGAAGTTCCCTTTTTTTTAGAGAAGATAAATATAATTATAAAGATCGATTGCGTGTGCGCAAAACTCATCTATACTACTGAAATAATATAGGAGAGGATATTATATAATAATTAAAAACAATAAAACATGAGATAAAGACGCAGTATCTCGCCTGGATATGCTGTACTAAATATATTTCCACAGATTTTCATTGATTCTTAAATCGATCTGTTTCATAATAAATTTAACTTGCTTGCATGTAATATCCAGATCTTTTACTCACTTGCCCAAATGAGCATTTACAGTACTAAATGTACTACGAGAATAGTCCTCCTAGTTTTCTTGCAAGTGCTTCAACTTTTCCAAGATTTAAATTAAATATTTGAAATTACTAATCACTCTAGGGAAAATATATTCTAGCCTTTTCAATGCAATATCACGACTGAACAACCTGACTTTAAACATTCACTGAATCACTGCCGATAAAGAAAATACTGGCACAGGTAAAAATAGAATCCAATCCTAACAAGACACAATCTTCACTCTTCACTATAAAAAATCGTGCATTCTTTGCCAATATTATTTCTTTCTTCTTTTTGGCGAAGAACATCAAAGGATGTAATAGCTATCTTTCCATCATAGTTTGATTTAGTTTCTAAGCTCTCTGATAATGCCCTTCTCAAATTTTCTTGAGCCTTCTACCTTATCTTTCGGAAGATAAGGTGCAGAACACCCTGGCAATTTCGTGGAGATGGTTCCTTCCTTAAATTTCAGTCGTCCCATTGTACAGAGTGGCGCCCTTTGTGACTTTTCATCATAGTATAAGGACTTGCAACAAATTTCCCTTTTATCTAAGTGAACTGCATCCATCTCCAAAGAAATGAAAATCGAATAAACAAGTTAAAACAATTATTTCTTTTAAGTTATGTAGATCTTTAAAAACAAGCCCACCATAAAAATAAACAATATTGTCAAAGAAATACTATAGGTCTTTGGTTTCATCAAATTTCATTTTTAATTAGTTTCCAAAAATATATTTCCCCTCTTGAACTGCCCTGTCCATGAATGTATATTGAATTAAATTAGCAGGGTTTCAAATCAGAGGGGTGAGCAGTACAAACAGACAAGAATAAGAATAAAATGAGCACAGTTTAGTTTATTAATTTTTAGTGATTAGTGGATATGATGTGGTACAATACCAAACGCATGAGCACTGTAGGTTATATCACAAACTTTTCACAAAAGTAAAGAATGTCAATACTTACATTCGGTAAATGAACGGTTGCACTAGACACACAAAAAGCCAACTTTATCGGTATCAAGGAATAATTAATACTTCTAATTTTTGCTGCAAGAGTATTTGGGTTTATTTGCATTATCTTGAATTAATGATTATGCAAATAACCTTTTCAATCGGCGTAAACCATGGTGTACACAGAAAGCATAATAATCGCGCAACTATTCTTGAACAATAGCTTGGAGAAATGCGAGTATTAGTTTCGACATCGGCCACTAGATTTTATGAGGCAATGCCAATCGCTGGAATATCAGTCATGCTTTGGCAACTTTCTCAATAAAATGAGTTCTAATTTTCCCAGGAGTTCGAGATTTCCTGCGAAGGATCTGGATCTGGCCATTTCTTTAAATATTCTTTAAAAAAATACGACCATGTGTTCTCGGTTTCAACGGAAAATATATTTTCTTACGCGACAATGTAAATGTGTTTGGAATCTTGTCATCAATGAGAGGTTTGTGAGGTTTGGTCTTCAACTGTTTATTGATCTGGGGAGGGGGAATCAAGATCATCGTTCAAAAGAAATCCTGTGGATTAAGGAGCGAGAATTGTTTCTTTGAGATCTTAGGCCCCAAAATTTTAAGTTTTAAGGACCTTAGAACGCTTCGTTTAGGAGTTATTTAACAATACATCTGACTGTGTGTTGCAGGTTGCATTTAACAGGAATATTTAGATGCGTTTCTTTTAAAGAAACCCTTCATATTTTTAAAATAAAAGTGAAATGCATGACGTCTCCTTGAAATTCTCTTTCTTTAGAGACATTTATAAATATTGGTGACCTGTGAGAACCGCAAAAGGTATGTATACTACTGAAATAATATAGAAGACGATTTACAACGGGAACCCTAAAAATGAATTGGCCACATATTGTTGTTTACTATAATGTTTACTATAGTACAGGGAAGAAACGTATTGTACTATAGTTGGCTTCAAGAAGCGGGAATATAAATGAGTGATGTAAACGAACGGTCAACGAGGCATTCTGTTGCATTAGAAAAACAAGAATATACGGAAATAAGATACGGTTTTGCGTAACATTACTTTTCAATTTTGTAAATTTCCCCCAAATTAACATATGTCTCTTTTTCATAACTTATGACTTGTTTTGTCCTTCAGTGTAGTTCATTTGTTTTCACTATATTTGTTCAAATAAAGAAATGAAATATTTTCTACTGGATTATTTCTGAAGTTCATACTGTTCGACTTCGTCTATGACGTGCAATATTGCTCTCGGAACCGGACCAAAGTCCTCCCTCTTCTGAAGGTCAGTAAACAATTATTTTCTTCGGAACAATGGCTCTCCCCTCTCTCTTCACCTCCAGGCAATCATCTTGTCTCTCCCCTCGTGTCGGTGCCTCACCATCCGTTTCCCGATCTGTAACTTCTTAAATTACCGCATTCGTATTAAACGGGGAAACAACTATCACGTCTTAACAATTACAAAAATTGAAGTCTGACTGATGACTGACGATCAAGCTCAGCATGTCCGGTGTCATCATATACCACTTATTGCTATCAGAACCATTTTCGGGTGTCTGATCGCCCTTCGCTCTCGCCCTCAATCAAACCCCGTTGAAGTAACCTCCTCCCCTATTGCCAGAATTCAGCCGCCGGCGTCGCCAAGCACGCCTCGCGCCCGCGAAGGGGTCGGTGGCGTTCCCGACACGTAGCCGCCCCGCGGCTGTGTATAGCTCCGGAATTAAGTCTGCGCTTCCCAAAATGAAACTGTGCCTGCTGCTTGCGCGCTGCTGCCGCCGCCGCCGCCATCGCCATCTCCGCTACCGCCACGGCGCAGCTTCTGCTGCCACTGCCCACCACCCCACCGCCGAAGCCGCCGCCGCCGCCCCAACGTCCCAACGCCGCCATCGTCGCCCTCACCGCTGCCACCGCCGCCACCGACGCCACTGCCATCTCCACTACTGCCACGGCGCAGATTCTGCTGCCACCGCCCACCATCCCACCACCGCCGTCGCCGCCCCAAAGTCCCAACGCCATCGTCGCCCTCACCGCTGCCACCGCGACCACCGCCGCCACCGCCGCCACCGCTGCCACCGCCACGGCGCAGATTCTGCTGCCACCGCCCACCCCCCCACCCCCGCCGCCGCCGCCGCCACCGCCGTCACCTCCACCACCGCCACTGCCGCTGCCGCCACACCCACCGCCGCCTTCGCAGCCACCGCCTCCTCCAACATCGCTCCGTGCAGCCAGTCACGCGCGTTCTGCCGCCTCCGCCTTCGCTAATTGACCGTCCTGGTGCCGGCGTGCGCCTGCGACATGTGCCTGCTCGCCCGCGCCCCCGCCCCCGCCAACGTTCTGGCTGCTCGGGCTCCCCAAGAATTCCTGATGAACCCCGGTGCTCTCTCTACTGCTGCTGATTGCTCCTTCGCCGCAGAGGAGCTCCGACACCGCGTGCGGATCGCTGGGGGAGGGGCGGGGCCCGACGGCCAAGCGGGGGCAGGGGGGGCACAGGGTTGCGAGAAGGAGCGGCTCGACTTAAGCGAAAAGCAGGGCGAGCGAGCACCAAGATACCGCACCACACCGGATGGGGGAGGAGTCTCCATCGCGAGAGAAGACGGCACGGATTGCAGAGCAAGCCTCGGGATTAGAAATGAATATGTATCTGCAGAATTATTCGAGGTAATGTTGCGCAAAGTAGAATATTTTAGAAAAGTTGTAGTACATCTCATTGAACATATGTGTCGGAAACTTTGAAATTACTCATGAATGAACTCCATGTGGATATTATACTGAAATTGGTATAAGAATATCATCCTTACATGAACTATCACTCCAGTGGGTTTGAATTGAATAAAACTTCACAAGTTCAGAAGGCTAATATTCAATAAATCTATTGAAACTTGTACAAATAAGTTAGTCTACTCGGGTGGAAACCTATTCGCTGTGACGATTTATCTAACTCGATTTCCCGGTGGAATTTCAAATTGGAGGCAGAAAGATTCAATAATTTGACGATACTGAGGAAGGTTCTGGAAAAGAAGATATGTCAGAGGCTGAGTACTGCGGATTTTAGTCAGTGTGCACTGTCAATATCAATAGAAAAGTCAGAAAATTGAAATATCACGTACTCGTTACTATCATCAACCGTTCGAAGATGTTACGATATACCCTGTAATTCGATAACGGATGGATGTAAAGAGTGATATAAATTATTATTTCCTTTACTTTGGTTTTGTAACGAATAATCATACTATCTTACATTATTTACCTCAAATAAACGATATTTCTAATTTTTCTACTTGTGTTTCGTTGAATTGGTATATCCATTACTCCAATAATAAAGTTCTGAGCCTAAATTTTTAAAAATATTATAGCATTAATATTTGAAATGAAATCTGTGGCAGCCCGCTGCTTTTGTCGGAATTTGTAATGGCACCCTTCTGGTGGCTCAGCACAACTGCCGTCATACGTCGATGTATTGATTATTCATTTATTATTTAATCCTTTGATTATGCATTAATTATTTTTCATTTTGTTAACTTATTGCTATACGAGGAATATGATGGAACAGGCCTCGTTTCCCCACAACTTGTTGTTTAGAAGTGATTATTTAATCGTGTAATGCGAAAAGGTGAAATTGACTTCAAATGGAGGAATATAATATCTCCGTAATCTTAGTAGAATAAAAATGTGAGAACAATAACTGTTCTTATCTTTTCATTTTCAATTATTCTATAGTAATATTTCAAATGTCTAAAGTAGAAAATTCATTTAGTGTAATAAAAATAATTTTTCGATCAACTGTGTAACATGGAGCTTTGGCAAACGTATTACACAACAAATTGTCAGGTTCATTGGCAGATTGATAAAAATGTGAAGTGTACGATATCCGACGATGATCTTACTTAATATTCACATTAACTTAAAGTAAAAAAGAATCTCCAAAAAATACATTCTCTTTGTTCTTCTAACACAAGATCACGTACCTGATTTTTTTCGTAGGCTAGAAACATGGTAAGTAGTTTTCGATACACGTTTGTTCTCAATCAAAATAAGCAAGTATTAATGATTATAACATTGAACAGTCAATTAAATCTGAATAATTTTTACACCAACTTAAAAACCAGAATCCAGCCAATGTACAATAATCTCGTGATAATTAGCTTGCTGTATTCAGCGGCAAACCTTCTCCTACACAGTTCCTCCTCCGACAGCCTCCTCCAATAGCCCCCTCCTCCCAAGAAACTCGCTTTCGACGGAGGGAGGAGGTTGCGCTGTTTTTCATAAAGCAGACAAGCGGAGCCGATTGCGCCCTCTGATGGAATCTCATAGAGGCGGAGTCACGTTCACCCTCCCGCTCGCAGGGCGCTCCTAAGTCGGGCAAAATCCTCAATTAATTGGCAGCGACAACACTGTCGGGGGCGTCAGGCGGAGTTGCCGAAGAGCGACGACGCTAGGGCGCGCGCGCGGGAGACAGCGGACGACCTGTCGTCACCGGCGGCGGCGCCGACGTCGATGTCGCCCTCGTCATCGCCCAGGGTGCTCCGCCCCGATGCGACGCGTCGCCGCCGAATTTCAAGACCGTTGTTTGCGTCGGAAAGAAGGTCGGTGGCGGCGGTGGCGGCGGCCCGACGAAGAATTACGTTTGACTCGCGTCGGAGCGGAGCGGAGTGGGGCAAGGAGGTGGCGGGTGACAGCGGTGCGGCGGCAAAGTTGCTCGGAGCTCCCCGCGCCCCGCCCCCTTCCACGGCGCGCAACAAACACTTTTAATTTACTGCCCGAGCGGAGCAATCGCGACGCGCGCGTGCCGCCGCCGGGCGAAGGTGCCTCGCGGGCGCGCGGCCGGGCGGCGCGGCGGGCGACGCGGCGGGCGGGGCGGGGTTGGACGGGGATGGCGGCGGGCGGCGCGAGGGCGGGCGAACGGGGCGGTTGGCGGGGCGGACGGCCTGGCGGGGCGGACGGCCTGGCGGGACGGGTGGGGGGGGTGGGGGGGGTGGCGGGGCGGGTGGTTTGGCGGGCCGGCGAATTGGGCGGGTGGCGGGGCGGACGGGCTGGCGGGGCGGGCGGGCGGGGCGGGCGGGCGGGCGGGCAAGCGGAGGGGGCGGGGAAGCGGAGAGAGCCGGGTCGGGCGGGCCGTCGGGCGGGCGGGCAGGCCGAGCAGAGCGTGTAGGGCAGACGGGCGGGCGGGCGTTCAGGCGCCACGCGAAGGCGAACAGCAACTTCGCCCAAGTGAGGGTGCAATAACGGCGGTGGCGCGACGGCGCGGCGTGGAGGAGAATCGGTAAGGAGTAAGGTTTAAAATATTCCCGATGGCGGCGAACATGACGTATTGGCCATGCAGTCGCATCATGTGATTGTGCCTCTTAAGAAAAATAACAATCACAATCTGTATATTAAAAACACGAAGGGTTTTCGTGTTAAAAGAAATTTAAACTTTCTACTCAAACAAATTGTGTCAGTTTAGGTTTAAATAAAATTATTAGGTGGACCCCAGATGCGTTATCGCCAGCTATTATTGACTAATTTTATGGTATAACATTAAATTGTAATAATGTATTCAGATTAATAGAATGAACGAATATTTACCGCCATGTGTTCATTACATTTTCATGAACAAATACTGGATGATACATGAACAAATGATGATACATGATACATGAACAAATATTGGATTTGCATCGTTTGGAAAAGCGAATAGCAAAAGATACATCGAAAGCCGGTGTTATGTCTGAAAGGTGAGGTTGTAATTGATGAACCAAAGCTAGCGAGGTTTTTAAGTTAGAGTGAGTTAAGTTAGAGAGAGTGAGTGTTTTCCTTGCTTTCCCTTGAGAGTGTGTACAGGGTATCCCATAACAAATGGCAAATAGTGGTGCTGCAGAATGGCACAGAATTCCTGGTAGTAAAGTTTTCTAACTTCCTTGGTGTGGTCTAGCTTTATGGTCTTGCCCTCATCATCAAGACGGCTACCATTTATCGCCGCCCAAATATTTTTTTTTCTCAATTTTTCGGTTTCCCAATGCTAGATTTGAAATATTACTTTTAATATAGTAAAGAAGAGTAAAATCGCGACCTATTTGGAAATTTTCCTTAAAAGTTTTGAGTTTTTTTTAAAATAATCGTTTAATCTCTACTGCAAATGAGAAATTTGACTCTTTTTCACAGGAATATTATGTGTTTTGTAAAAGCTTCGCTTAAAGTAATTTGGAGAACTTTCACTTACAACTGCAATAATGTATACAAATTGCTAGAAATGTTCATATTAAGGGCGTGAGAGATATTTAAAAAAATTATATTTGTATAATTTTTTAAAAAAGAAAAGTATACAGCAACATTAATTCTATGTCATCTTAAACAATTAGCACTATGCATACGAAACAATTAGCAATTAGCACTATGCATACGAAAAATTTGAAGAAAAAATTTGGAGCCGGTTTTAAGAAAATGGCGTTTGAGCTTTCTGAAAATGTGGAACTGTGGGCTTGTTTACACAGAATACTGTTGATTTTTTACGAAACTTTTATTAGACATCACTTAAAGCACATGTACTCGTAAATGCAATAATGTGAACAAATTGCCACTAATGGTCATGTCATACACGAGAAAGTAAAAATCTGCATCATAATCTACTTGTTCCAAGCAATAGTTTTTCTCTTTACACTTTTTACTTTTTTGTGTAGATACGTGTATACGGAGTAATATTTGTAATATAGAGAAAGTTATGTAATGCTGCGGAAAATCGATTTCGAGATTTCAACGGAAATACACGCTTTGGGGTCCCCTGATACCGCAAAAGTGTTATTTTTCAAAACGTATGTCCGTCCGTCCGTCCGTCCGTCCGTCCGTCCTTCCGTCCGTCCTTCCGTCCGTCCTTCCGTCCGTCCTTCCGTAAACACTACGTACGTACGATCTCTTCCAAATTGAATAATCCCTCGTCAATCTGGCTCTAGTTAAAGCTTTGAGGTTTTGAAAAACTTTCTTTAATGTTTGGGAGTACTTTATATGAAGCCCCCGGACATTTTCAAAATTGTCTCATAAACGGCTCCAATTTTTTCCTTTCCATTTCTTATAAAAATAAAGTAAAATACGCTTATAAGGGTGGCATAGATCCTATTTTCACGGTTGACTCAGAAGTTTCGAAAATTGCAAAAGTTTGATTTTTTCCGGCGCCTTTCTACAACTATAAAATTGAAGATAGAGATTTTTCCTTCAAACAAAATTTGTTGTCCATTAATAGTTGTATCATAAAAGTCATGTACACTTTTTCGAAAAGTTTAGTAGTTTTAGTACAATAGAGTGTGAAATATTTGCAATTTAAAAAAATACAAAAACAAGATATTCTCAACGGCTCCAAATTTTTTCTTCAAATTTTTGGTAGAGTTAGTACCAAATGCATAAAGGCAATATTGCTCTATTAATTTGTTTTTCCAAAAATTAAAGAAATGTAATTTTTTGACAAGTCTCTCACGTCGGTAATATTTACATTAGAGGGAATTTCTTTACGTTATTGTATTTATGAGTGCATTTACTTTAAATTATGTCAAGTAAATTTTCTCGAAAACACAACAGTTTTCTATAAAAATGAATTCAAAATTCCGCAGTTTCAGAATCACATACACTCAATTTTCTCAAAAATTACTCCAAATTGTTTCTTCAAATTTTTCTAATAGATAGTGCTAATTGCACTGTTTTATAAGACGTAAAGTTCATTTTGGGGTATTCTTTTGTTTTTTCAAAAATTACACCAATGTATTTTTTTCAGAAACCTTTCACGCCGTTAATATTGACATTTCCATCAATTTGTATGCATTATTACATTTGTGAGTAGAAATGCTTCAAATTACTTGAACTTAACTTTTTCGAATACTCAATATATTTCCGAGAAAAAGAGCTTTAAATTTTACATTTACTATAAAGCTTAATCGCTATTTTCTCTAAAACAGCACCAACTTTCTCAATGAAAACTTCTATTTAGGACGAGTTTTTACTCTTCTTTAATATTTTTGAAGAAATAATTCGGTTGTTCTACTAAGATAGAAAAAAGTTGAGAAATTGTAAAAAAAAATTACTTTGGGCGACGATAAATGGCAGTTGGCAAGACCTTAAAGCCAGGCGACACCAAGGAAATTAGAAAATTTTGGTAAGAGAAAGTCTGTGCTCTTCTGTAGCACCTCTAGTTTAATAAACATCACACCAGTTTTAATGTAATCTGTTTTTCGCGCCCGTTGTACGAATAAAAACATACGTCTGGCTTAACAGATATAAAGGTTGGTATGCAACCTTTTATTGGTGTTTCAACCATTTATTGTTTTTACATCAAGTTTTAAAACAGTGAATCTTAAAAGCAGATGAATATATTACAATGGTGATAAAAACGTAGTGAACTACAGTTTCTTTTAAAGCTTTCCATTGCTGGGACACATTGATTTTTAAATTGAAATATCAGTGGTGAATCTAGGAAGAGCGAGCATGGGCCCCAACAACCCGCAAATACGTGGCTAGAAAAAAAATTAGAATAGTAAGAAGCTGCAGGAAAAGTAAAAATAAAGAACAAAAAAAAATCGTAAAACATCGAAGAATTAGAAAGAATTGCCCCAAAAGTATGTTAGTAACCGCGTTTTCTATCCTTTCTAATCGCGCGACTGTCCGATTATTGTCCTGTTATAAAGTGAAATGTTAGAATGTTGAAGTAGAAACGAACGTCAGAAATGAAGGAACTATAGAAACTTTCATATGACATTAAACTTGACATGAAATTCATATGACATGAAACTAAACCCATCTCGATCGGGTTTTTGTCCAGTTTCCCTGATCCATTGAGCAAATGCTGAGATGGCTTCTTGATTTGCTTCTGGACGTAAATGTAGCTTCACTATGCGCACGTTTTGTTGAAGTTTCCTTTTGCTTGTAGTGAAAGTAGAGCTAAGGGTGAGTTTCTATTTTGTTAACAATACAGAAATCATATCTGTTCGTTCGTTTACCGTTAAAAATGAGTTTTCTATAATTTGGCAACGAAAATATCTAGTTTTTGAAATGTTAATCTCTCGCTCTTTTAAATTATTTATTATTATTATTATTATTATTATTATTATTATTATTACTATTATTTTTTATCTTTCAACTATTAATAGTTAAATTGTTGGGAAGGGATTCTGAAACTCAAGAAAGCGTGCGCAGATGATTTTCTACCCCATACGTCACATACAGTTTTTGACAAAATAAATAAAAAATAAATAAAACTTTAATTGTATCAGTCAACTTATAGTTTACAATTTTTTAAACAAGTATAACATAACTAGTAGATTTGAGCAAGTTTTGCTTCAAATAGGGTCAATGAAAAAAATTCTCAAAAACACCTCCAAATATATTTGAAACTTTTTTCCTCTGGTAGAGAAAAGGACGTTTAAAAACAGTGCAGATTCCATTTTCGGCGAATTTCCTGTGTTTTCAAAAATTGTAGATTAATGTTAAAGTTGTATAACTACAATATTAATGGAAGAGATTTTTAGCTGAATGAAATCTTATCTTTGCAACTGAATTTCGAAATTATGTCATAGGAGTTTCTAAATTTTTGAAAATTGAAAATACTCATTATAAAATATTCAGCAAACGATGGGAAGGTGAGGCTGGTGGGTAGGGAGTAACGTGAATGGAGTAGCAATTTATTGCAACTCTAAGAACCGGAGTTTGTATCCCTGTTGCGAAACTCTTTTGCTGCTTGGAAACACCTTTGCAGATGAATGTACTGCATTATAATATTAAGTTGCTGTTACAAATAATGCGAGAAGCATGTATTATTGATGCCTCACTACTTAATGTCACGTTAGTACTGAGTAATATTGCATTACTATTAAAAATAATACGAGAAAGCATGTATTATTGATGTTCCACTAGTTAATATTACGTTTACACTGAGTAATGCATTAACGCATCTTATACATTTTAAATCTGTTTTCAATTTTGATTAAAAGCATTTTATTTTTTATTTTTGTTTTACTCAGTAGTGTAAAATTGTGGGATGGGTGTAATCAGCTTGCCGTTCCAGGCGCGAGATTGAATAAACTGAAATGTACTCAAGATTTGATTTTATTATATATTTATTTCCATACTTTTTTATTCTTACTATAATTTTAGTACTTCAGAAATTTCATGTTCGTTTATCTATTATTTGTATATCAGAGTGTATAACTTATTCTTTTTGTAAGTGAAAAGTATACCAAAGGTAAAGGTAAAGAACCAAAGGAAATAATTATAAGGGAACTTTAGTTCTTTCCCTTTGATATACAGAATACTTGATACGTTGCGTAATACGTGAAACACAACTTGGAGATTCGTGGAGGACCCAAAAATAAAGAAAGTTCATATTAACATTTGGTCTTCTTCACATAATTTCGAAATTACGGACGCTTTTTGGTTGTTGCATGGTTGCCTACTACAACCTCACTTGTGCACTTTTGTTTTCTAATCTAGGGAACACCTGTGAGGAATGGATGGGGAACTTCAATAGAAATAAGAGACTTCCGGTAAGCATATGATCTACTCTTCATGATTTCCAAATAACAGACACAATTAGGTTCTACATCAAATGTTCAAAATGTCCACTTTAAGGGCTAAAACAAGCTTGTAACATCCCATATTGCAGGTGGCTGCTGTATCTGCTAAAACTCTTCCCCAACGAACGCGAAGAATTTCAACATTCGCAATATGTCGTGAGTTCAGAAGATTTTTTAAATGTCTCCATAAAAAATTAATGGGCTGAGATCAAGCAGGCCATGATGTTGCTGCCCCATGACCTATTCATTTATTTGGGATACGCTGGTTTACAAAACTACTCTTGCTTGATGAGAAAAATGAGGTGGTGCTCCATCGTGCGTGAACAACATGTTCAGAGTTAAGTGTAGTGGAACTGCTTCCAGCAAAACATTTAAATGCTCCATTAAAAATTCACTCTGTGATGCTCCAGTCAGTGTTCCGTGAAAAATGAAAGTTTCAATTACATTGTCTCCAATTATTCTAGCCCGCACATTAATACTGAACGGTTGTTGGTGTCTTGTTTCCAAGACTGCTCAGAGATTTATGTCCGTCCATACGCGAGCGTTGTGAAAATTCTGCACTCTGTTTCTAGAAATTTTGCTTCTTCAGTGAATAGTAAGTTCGGTGAATAAAGGTTTGGTTCTGAGCACACATCTGCACTCAACCAAGCAAAAAAAGATTTTCAGGATGAAAAATCAGTTTCACGACGATCTTGCAACCTTTGAAGATTTTATGGATAAAGGAGTTGTTCCCCTAACATTGTCCACAATGTCACATGACTCACATTCTCAGTTACCGCTACTGGACTGCTACCATTTTCCTCAATACGATGAAGTGCTCGTTCTTCTAAATCGTGTGTTCTGGTACTAACTGATCTTCCACGATCTGATAATCTTTTTTCAAAAGAGCCCGTCGCCGAAAGACATCCATGTATCCTCTGAAAGAAATATTTGGCAGGACTGGGGGGTGATAGTTTCTCGAGAGACTATGTATTTCGTGTTAGGGAAAACCGGAATAATAAATAATATTTCAAATACTAGAATAATTATGATTAGTTATGACAACCTCACTTTATAGGACACAATTCAGTTCAGGTTCTATTCGTAGAAAGTCCCTGAAATGTAAAGGCAAGATTGTCAAAAGAGTAAGGGTTGTAACAAAAAGTGCTTTTCAATGGTTTTAAACTTGATCTAAGAGAGAAAAAAATGAAAATGACAAAAAGATAAATCGTGGTAATAAAATGCAAATGAACAGTTTTGTGTCTACCGTCATCAGCTAACTAGCCAACTAAGAGTTTCGTGAACGTATTATAGCTTAATTTTATGACATAAATTCGACCATTAATTTTCTGTATACTTTTTTGGCAGAGACATTCTTGCAAAGATATTCTTCCTCTTTTTCTTTTTTCTGTTTCTTATACATAAGCACTATAGTTCTATGTGAGCCTTATCTGTCCTCATGGTAAAGACATTACATATTTTTAAAGTCGGAAAGTATATTGCCAAAAAGTCGATAAACCCCCTAACGTATTCTGCACGTCACATCCCAAGAACATTAAACAGTACGGTAAACAATATTGTACGGAAATACAAAAAGGGTTTCATTGTATTGTCATTTTATTATTGGCATTTAGTCAGGGGGAATATTTCGCCTGCAGGAGTTTCTATGAACTTTCGTGTAAGTTGCAACAAAGATTAAGTTTCCCTGAGGAGTTGATGAGTGATTGATACTTTGCAAGTATAAATCTGCGAACTCATCGAGAAAATGGTGTTTTAATTCATTTTGTTCTGCGTTTGTCCACCATTGAGCATCTCACAAAGCTCAGGATACAACGGGAGTAAAACGCAAAGCTATGGAGTTTCCCTAACACCCAACATCACCATGCTGGATACTTTGATTATCATGAAATTTCGCCAGCTGGTAGAAAACCTTGCAAAACACACGTAGCCAAATTTTGAAGTGATATGGTGTATTAGAAGTAGTGTTTTAAAAGTGTTTTGCAGCAGTACCTTCCGTGACCTCCGCGCCCCCCGCAGCAGGCAAACGGTTGCATCGGCAGCGCCAGGAACGTTATGCGACGTTTTTCAACCGGTGTCAGATTTCTAGCGCGTCGTTCTTTCAAGACTGATGGCAAATGCCATTTTCGTTGGTCTCTTTTTAGTTTGAAGTGCAGAGCGATACGCGATCTTAATAATTCTACTGACGTCAATTTTAAGGATATCGTAAACCAACACCATTATTAAGGAAACTCAAAAAGAAACTTACATATATTGTGCACCTGATAACTTTCTGTGTTACATTCTATGTTTTGAATATTTTTATGAGATCGCATTGTTGTGCAAAGTGTGTTTCTAACTGAAAAGCGAAATGTATGTATGTATGCTTACATACAATAATTGTATTTGGATTATTCTTTACAATAATTGTATTTGGGCTATTTAAGCATGCGTTTGACCTTCTCGTCGGTCCGAACCTGTCATGCAAACTTCTAATTCTGTCACCCCGCCTGCCCTCCGGGGCAAAGGACATCCTGCTAACAGGTATGTTGATAGCGCCGGGAGTGCGGCGCATGAGTAATGGCTGCATAACCTGCGGCGGACGGCGATTTTTGCGCTTCGACAGTCAGTAAGGACATGAAAGGTCTCAATACTAATTGTCGCAAAAACACTGCATGCTTCATAGCACTTAAACATTTGTACATAGGAATTGGGAAAAGTGGTGAACAATCTGGTAAAATTTCATGTTAAGCTGAGTATCCAGCATGGTGACTTGTGTGTAAGAAGGGGCCACGTTTGCAGGTCGAGAAACAAGTGAGTGTCACTCAGAGTAATGACATTGCAAGAGACAGTGATGAAGCCATTTAAAAAAATGAGCTGACTGTAAACGACCGCACTAACAGACTGAGTGCATGGACAATCTGCAACAATGTTACCAGTAGTGGCCAAGCAGTAGCTTTTCTTCTTATAATAATCTCTCTATACCAAACCGGTAGCGGTAGCTCAGTGCACCAACTGATGTCACTGCAGCGCCTCTAACCGGGAGGTCCTAGGTTCGAGTCCTAACGGCGGCGGGATTTTCGACACTAGCTTTTCAGCTAGGTCGAATTCAGCTGCTGTCTGGAGGAGAATTCTAGCAGCCGGCTGCTCTGGTCGGTAGTTTTCCGTGGTTTCTCCGATCAATACCAGGCGAATGCCGGAGCAGTACCCTACCAAACGGGCCACGGACCGCGCGCGATCTGTCCTTCCTCTTCCTTGTCCTATCCTCTCCCCTTACACACACACTTACACTAACATGCACTACACTACCACATATTCCGGGAGACCGGTCGGGAGCTTAGAGCTTGTCCCGACTGGGGCGGTGCCCCGTTGGTGGGAGAGTCCTGGTTAGGGGGAAACCCCAGTAGCCGACGGTAGGTCGGCGCCGGATCTCGCCATCCAGCGGGGGAAGATCACCGCCATCTCCCGAGAAAAATAACATGCTCTACACTAACGGGACTAATGACCGAAGTAGTTGACGCGCCCGGAAACACGAAAAAATCAATCAATCAATCAATCTCTATACCAACGGCCGTAAGCGGTTGCAGTGGTGACTGTGTGAGGAGCTTCCGGTGGCGGCGTATGCTACAGCGGGAGCGGGAGCGACAGCTTGCAGCAGGCGCTGTCTGTCACCGAGCGGCAACGAACTTCTAGCCAAGTCGTGCGCCAAGGGCGCGGCTCCGCCACGGGGGCTTCCGGTAAGGTCTCCGGCGCAGCGCCTACACGGTGGGGCGGGCCGCCTCGTCACGTTGTTGACAGCCGGGGGCGGTGCCGGGGGTTAGAGCGGGGGCGGGGCGCCGGGGGAGGGCAAACAGGCCCCGCCCCCTCGCCGGCACGCGCCTTCGCCTTCAAAGGCCCCGCCGAGTGGCTGTCGCCGCGGCAGCCGCTACATCCCGAGCAAACCTGATTTCCTAAATCAATACACTCGGGGCCGTCGCGAATGCCCCCGACGCCGCCGGTTCTCCCGCCCGATGAAAGGCTGCGCAGGTGAGCGATGTTAACGGCTTATTTCTCTTGCAGGTCGTGCTTCGGGGAGGGAAATCCGATTTCCTGGCAATCTTTCAGCGCCGTCCGCTTCCTGTGACAAGGACGCCCCGCCCCCTGCGCCGTGACCGTCTTTACCTTCGCCGCCGGCTTTCCGAGGGACAGGGATTAGCGTGGCCTGCAGTGCTCGCGCTTATTTTTGGAGAAACCGCGCCCGCTGCCTTTCTGCTGCCAGCCGTCGTTGCTTTCGGAGGCGACTCCACTCGTGGATTATCGGTGCTTGTCACTTTCTGCGAAGTTCTGTTTCGTACTGACCAACACATCGGCCAAGACGCAGACCCGTATTTAGTAGCGTAACTTCCTAGTAAAAATTTCTTGTTACTGGAAAATGTTTCCGTGTGCTGAAGACGCATGTAAAGTATATGATACTTAATACATCTTGTTATATTTTACTTAAAACCTAAAACATATAAATAACTTAAGAAACTGGAGGATTCATCGTGTACACAATATCAAAAAGATATAAAGCTTGGCCTTATTGCACTTGAGTTCGGCAATGTTACAAGACAGTTTTGACATAAAAATTGGCGTGTTCCAATATCTCTGCAACAGTAGCTTCTTACTGTTTTTAACTGATAAAATATTTCTTAAAATTATAGCATTTCTTGGCCGTTTTAAATAGACAAGGCTCCCCAACTTTCATTATTTTGAAAATCAATCGGCAAAAAAATATGTAAAGATATAAAATGTTATTACAATCTATCTTGTTTTTTGACACGGCCTTTCAGAAATGACATCAATAACAAATTTCGCGTCGATTGATTTAAATTTAAAATTAAAATTGATTTGATGTAAATTTAAAATCAATTAGCACAGACCAAGAATAATCCTTTTTCATTTACAATGTTAAAAATATAGGATTGTCCAAAAGTATATTTTGTAGGTACATAATCTTCTTATATCTATAATAATATATAAAGAAACAATTGCGTTTGGTTACAGTGAGATAATCTCTGAATGTACTGAACCAATATCCATGAAACTTTTAGACTAGCTTCCTTTGATGGTCGGTAGTACTACGATCTACGATTTACAACCACAAACCTTAATATATTTACAAAATAAATACTTTTCTGAACTTTTTTGCGTAGCATTCCATCACAGATTCAAGAATGCATCAGATCCCCTGCACTCGAGAACTGCGTTGACGCGTGTGTGGCACAGGCCTCAATGCGCGCCACCAGAGGATGACGACTGACATCTACGATTTCATCAATGTCCAGAATTGCGTATGTGTAGAAGAGGAGAGAACTATTTATTATTTTACTTTCAATTGTCTAATCCAGAATGTTTATATAGAGAATGATAATGGCGGTTTTTCTTTAGACTATTTATAAAAGTAATTTGGTTATTGATTTTCACTGCAACAAGGCTTGAAGGTAAAAAGTGTTCGAGGAATATGAAACTATTGGAAGGAAGTTGTTTTGCTAATGAAAGTGACTTTTATCGCCATAAAATGTATAAATACATATTTTTGTTCTGTTTTAAATAGTTATTGATTTAGATGCTGTAAATTAAGTATCATTATGACGTACTTTGGGAGTGCTTGAGCGAAATTGAAACACATGAAATGTTTATGTCTTGATGCTAAAAACTAGGGTGAGTTTTTGAAGTGTTTTATGGTGGTGAAAAGTGAAAGCTTACCATTAGGTGGTGCAAGAATAATTATTTAAATTGTTGAGAATAAGTTGGGCAAGAGAAAGTAAAATTGAGGTAAGAGAATAATGGGAAATGGGTAGTCGAAGGAATTGAACATGTGTCAATGCTGTTTTTAAAGGTTATTGAAAATGAAAGCAAGGAGGCTATTTTAGATAAATAGAAAAACTTCTGTCAAATCGGAATGCATTGTGAACTCGAATGAAGATATTCTATTTGTCTGAAAGGTTATTAGCACCATTTCGTCAACCACTATTTTTCAAAGAAGCCCAAAACGCGTACTCGAATTCTATTAAAAGCACTCAAATTATACTATTTAAATGTCAATTGCCTCGCAGTGGCTACAATTTCAAACCTTTCTTTAGAAATACCTGAGACAAAAAATATGAAAAAGACTTATAGCAATTGATTGAAACAATTGGTATAATATATAAAATTCCACAAAAAGAAAATACGTGAGTACAAGTATTTTATTGTTTTAGCTTAGATTTATTTTTAGTTATAAAGTGAGTAAAGTTTCGGGGTGGGAACCCCCAATAACAAAAATATACTTTGTTAGTTACACATTGAGGGCGGAAGACCGTATATTATCAGATGGGAGCAAGGCAGAGAGGAGTGGGGCAGGGAGGAGTGGGGGTACAATAGAATAGAAGTAGGCTCCACCGCAGGTCGGGAGTAAATGGAATTCCTCTTCCTGTCAAAAAAAATATAGTAAATACCCCGGGATCACTGCGTACTTCTGCATTTATTTAATATTCTTAGAATGTTTCTAAAACTAATATTTACATTAGGAAAAAATGCCTCATTTTTTTTAAACATAAATTGTTTTATAATATAATTGTCTACCAAAATTACCACCTGGGGTAGGATCAGGAAATATAAATTAATTTATAAAAACAGTCGTTCTTTTACCTAGCGCTGAGCAGATTTTTCAATTGTATAGTTTCATCTCTTTGTAAGTAAAACATTCAATTATTTAAAGGAGGCTGATATTAAGATTTTATTGCCTTGACTGAATCACCAAACTATTTGGATCCGTCAAAATGTGAAATGAAAATAATTACAATAATCAACAAATATGTAATAACATTTACATAGTACAGAGAAGAGCGTATAAATTTACTTTCCAAAGCAATGGAAAGAATGTAGAATGAGAGTCTTTAGAAATCAGGAGGGTTAAGGCAAAGCTGTACAAAGCGTATGCCGGTTATCCAGCTTGGAAAGACATCGACTCGGTAGACCCTCGTACTTTACGTAAGTGGTACTACCATCATTTCTTTTTCAGTAAGAGAGATTCGTTATTCAGTAAGAGACTGAATAAGAATTACGAAGGATAACGATTGTATAATCAAAGAAACTATGAATTGAAGTTGATTTATTACATACTTTTATTTCAAGCGTATTTTGCAAACATTAGAGAATTGTATTTCTTACCTTACTACGTAGAAAAGAAAATAGATAAGATATGTTCCTAAAATACAATATATCACTTAATTTGCTGTCTGTATAATACAGTCAATATAATTTGCGGTCGTACAAATATTCTTTTTTGATTCACTGCTTCGTGGAAACTTATCTCGTAAATACATGAATCTGGGATGTTTTGTCCATGGTTTTCACAAAGATTTTCGCGAGATCTAATTGAATGTGCTATGGAGGCATATTTGGGGTCAACAAGAGGAATGTTAACATATCTCTATCCAGGCAGTAGTTCAATTGGAGAAGACCATTCTTTTCGCATAATAGTCATTTTCTTCTGTCTCTGTCGTCCCACTCGCATAGAAAGCAGCAGCGCTTTGTGTATCCCAGCTGCATGCTGAGCAGAATTGCAATTACCTCTCCCTCCGACTGTAACCACAGACACATAGCAGCTAAACACGGTTTTAGATGAAGATTCGAACCGATGCAAATCATGAATGGCCAGGCCAGGAGTGTACCATGCTTTAGCGATCACAGCTAAATCGACATCTGGTAATCCGATATGAAAAAAAAAATGCTTACATCTTTCTTTTAGGATGTTTAGGTCCATTGAAGAAATAAAGTTCACAAAGTATTGCAAAAGAAGCAAATTTGAGTTGAGCAGAAATGTGCGTCCTGAAATGAGTATGTTGGGTGTTAATGTGTATGTTGGGTGTTAAATTCATGTTAATGGGATAAAAATGAAATAATAATTATTTGCATTTCGTGTTTTTTATCGTTTTGGCGGCTTTCGCAGCGTTTCTAGTGGGAAATATTTAACACCACGTGGTAACACTGAAGTCATCCTTCAAACATATCCATGAACGAATTCTTGTATACAATTAAGGATTCGCGAAACAGAGCATTGTCTTTTGGGAAATTCATGTTACGAGGTAACAGAACTATTGGAGCTTTCGAGTGCAGAAGGTTAAGCCAATGATAAAAAAATCGAGGAGTAATTCGAAGTAGATTTCTTGGAAGACGCACAAAAAATCTGTAGTTGAAAGGTACGTCTCGTAAACAATAACACTCGGATATGCCGAGATCATGTGACCGCTATTTTGAATATACAGAGTCGCATCAAGAGAGAAGCTCATGGACAACTATATAGTTAATTTTCAAGCAACAAGATAGCCAAGTAGCCACAACACATTGTAGCTAGGATTTATTGTAAAAAAAATATTTTTTCGGCAAAGATAACGTTTCTTTGATTTGTAAGAATTCTATATAATTGTTTGTTTCTTAGGCAAAAGCATTACCCGTACAGGATGCGTACCAGGCAACCTACAAAATAAATTTTCTTTACATTATGTCATGTTCCCTAGTTATTACCAATCAATAAATTACATTCCGTAGGGGAGCAGGAACCATCCTTCGTTGCACCGCATTGCAGAAATGATGCAGTATTAAATAAATCATAATGGCAATATAATGAAAATGTTTAAAATACAGTACAAAAATATAATTAATATATAATTCGTTTGTTAATAGAAAAAAATAAGGCCATTAGAAAAAACGAGCTTAGAAAATCAATGAATTATTTAAAAATATGTGGTTAAGAGAAGTGAAAATATTTCTTTACGTTATTGTAACATGCGACGAAAAGTACGTACGTGAATATTACATCTCCATAACTGGAAAATTGGCAATATTTGAACAGTTTTAACCACATGTATTGTGACCATCCGTTTTGCCGAGGTCTCGGAAAACGGAGCACATCAATATTCAAGAATAAGATAAGCTGTTTGAACGCGCGCCAACGCGCATGAATACAATCCGAAAATGGAAACTACGAACTATATCCGTAAGAGAGCGTCTCGGTAGAGTATGCGACACCGGTAGTCGGGAGAAAGAAAGCTTTCTTTTCTGAAGTAACAGCTGGAGAGTGAGGACCTACCGATCACGAGAAGGCGGCACCTCGTACTGCTACGGACTTCAGGACTGCATCTACGATAAAAACTCTTCAAGACATTCGAGGAGGTAATTATCATATTACAATGCATTAAAACAATTCATCAGGAAAAGGATGAAAGTATAAGTGACGCATTTAAAATCTTTGTAAGAGAGAGGAGTGTGAATAGCATGAAACTAACGAGGCCATTCATTTCTTTTCTTTGCAGTTTTTTTATTTTTATATTTATTCTTCTTATACAATAGACTCAGTTGTCGTATTGTAGATTCTTTTAAATATGGAATTAAAAGCTAGTTACATTCTATAAAAGAATAAGAATAGAGTATCAACGGAAAACGAGACGGAGGCCACATCGTGAGTTGAACAACGGTACTGGAAAGGGGCGACCGTGCGGTTCTGCAGAGGGGCGGCTTTGCTCCCGACCGAGCTGCAAGGACAAGGACATCGAGCGATTGGAAGAGTCGACGCCGCAGATTTCTCTACGCCGTGAGAAGACACAGTAAGGTCGTGCCAACTTGAACAATTTGTAGATATTAGAAGGAATAATTTGTTTCGGAAAGGAAGTATTAGTACAGGTTCTTTATACCGATATTCTGTGAAAAATAGAATCAATCTTTTCTTTCAAGAAAAACTTAGCTAATTGTAAAGTTGCAACTAGGAAATTTACGACTGGAATGATTAGGTAAAGTTTTAAGTATTCTTTGAAATTGATTTAAATGAGAGAAAGGAAACAGTGTAGTTAATTATTAAGAGTGTAAGTTGTTTTCTTTTTTTTCAGCAAGACAAAATTCTTGTATATGTAAAGTGTTTGATGTTCATTTACTGTAACAGCAATTTAATTAGAATATACTTAAGTGGAAAGTGATTCGACTTGAGTTTCTGTGTAAGTGCATTCAATCCACAACGGCCCACATGACCCTGATCCCCGCTATTCTAATTGTATTTTTTTTATTTTGCGCCCACCTTGAAAACCCATTCTGAGCTAGCCGGCGGAGGGAGGGTCGCAGTATTCCCACCGAAGAAAGCCTTCCCCTAAGCCTTGAAGAGTTTCCCCCGCGTGACAAACTGGCGAGCGGCGCAGATATCATTGTAGGGCGCGTAATTCCCTCGTAACCAAACCCGTGACATCCCCGACCCTCATCTTCACTCGCCGCACCCCGCAATTCCCAATGTCTCCGCACGTCGCCTCCCATCGCGTGCCGCACCCGTCCCCTCCCCTTCCCCTCCTACTGGGGAGGGGGGAGGCGTTTCGCCGCGGCCCGAGCGTCCCCAGGGGAGCGACGGCGCTGAGCCAGCACGGCTCCTCGTATTTACATAGCCGCCCCGCCCCCCTCCCCCGCCCGCGCCACGCGGGACCGCCGGCGTCGGCCTCCGGGGCCCAGTTAGGCGCCCGGAGCGGAAACTGGCCGCGCCCCTCGCCCCCCCCCCCCCACGCTGGGCACCACCTTCTCGCCCGCCTTGCGGCACGATGGGCGACAAAACGCTTCTGAAGGGACACACCCGCCAGCCCGCGTGGGAACCCGACACCCGACACCGGAAATCGCGCTTGTCAAGCAACTTTGAATGCAGGATGTTATGTAGCTGTACGGATGAATTTTGTGTATGTGTATTGGGGCAGGTTTGCATTGGGTTTTCTTATTTACACGGCATGTCATTCGTGGTTTTTTTAAGCTCACAATTGGAAATTCCTCTCTTACGTTCTAACGTCATTAAATCCCGCACCGTGGGCCCGATGCCTGCAAAGAATGTACTTCAAAGGACATCAACCATTCTTAATTTATTTTGCACATATTATTAATAATTATTGTGCTTAATAATATTAATTAATTATAATTGAAAGGCATAAATTCAGGATTAAAGTTTTATCTTCGACAATATTACATCAAGATGTTCTATATTTTGAAGAAATAACTGGACTCAGGATTCAATAAAAATTGTGTTGTTTAGGTATTTTTTCGACTCCAGTGAACCCACCCTCCAGTCGAAAACTATGCATAAACACCTTTGTCTTTGCTTCATAGAAACAATTATCATCATACCAACACCTTTCATTATTTCAGGCTTGGAGGGTGATAACTAGTATTTTTTGACGTAACAAACTTATTTCCAAGCATCCACACTCAAGGCACGAAGTTGCATTTCTATTACCAATACACACTGAGAACTTCTCAATTCGATTTAATTCTGAATGCACGCTGATGCTCAACTCGGGATGGACTCATCAGAGGCCTCGCTGACATTTTCATCGAAAATTTGAAACACCCTTGTTGGAGACGAAACATCAAGTAATTTGTTATCTCATGTACTGGTACTATTACCTCAATGACATTTGAGCGGTATGCCCTTATTAATATTGACAAAAATGAAGTGTTCTGTTTACAGAAAATTGAACTCAGTTCTTAAGCTAAGATCTACCTAAGCTATTGAACGGAGCTATTAAAGAGTATACATTGCATCCCAATTTTCCAATTATATTTAAATTTATATTCAAAAAGAAACATGACAACCCTATTACTTACATATTTAAACAGAACAACAACCACTCTCTTGAGGAAATAATAATTGCAGGTTGTAGAAAGTACTTCAATTTGAATTAGTACCGAAGGTATGTAAATCCTTAGCATACACTACACTTGTTCGTCCTATTTTAGAATACGGAGCGGCATGCGGGGACCCGCACAGAAAAGGGAAAGTCGAGGCGTTAGATAACATTAAAAAACGCACAGGAAAGTTTGTAAATCATTGGCGCGTTGTTGATGTACGAGATGAATGGGAACCCTTATCTAAGAGAAGAGAACGGGCGCATTTATGCGTAATGTATAAGACATACAAAGGGGACACAGCATGGATAGACATCAGTAAATGATTACAGAAACCATATTATAAAAACAGAGGAGACCATCTTTGACTATACGATGTAGAAAGCAAAGAGCTGATGTAGGGCAAGTTCTTTGTGAATCCACTATAGCGGATTGGAACAAACTACCTGCAAAAGCTCTAAGAGGATCTTTCTTCTAATGTAGTCACACTTAAAAAGATGCTTAATACCATCTAATACTGAGAATTTTATCGTTATTATTATTATTATTATTATTATTATTATTATTATTATTATATTGCGGGTGACCGGTAGGCCATCCGCAATGGATTCATTGAGCAGCAATTGCAGGGATTCAGGGACTGATTGGGCACTGGATGATTGCAGTAGATTGATTGGGCAGCAATTGATTGCGGAAGGCTCGTACGAGTACCCACTACAATGAGGATCTGAAAAATATCATCGAACCGGATGTTTGGTTGAACCGAACAAACCTTGACCTAACTGTATGTTTGGTTAGATCAAATAATCATCCGATCGTCCGCCCAGTCGTCCGACTGTCCGCAATGGATTGAGGAAATCCCATACGAGTATACACTACATCTAGAAAGTTCCATCGATCCACATATTTGGGAGAATCGACGTATTAGCTAACAAGCATGGAGAACCCAACTGCCACGGTTGCTGACATTCAGCAAGTTGTTAGGCCATCCTTGCGGCATTCAGCAAATGCCAATGTAATTGACAGACGGTGAGTCAATGCAGGTATGAATACTCACGGACTGGTGCGAAGAGCGCCCTGAACGTCATGGGAGCGTCGCCACAAACTACAACAGTGATATGACCGCCAGCCACGGAACTTCATGCGACAGTCATGACGAGCTGTTGTCTTCACACGTCTTGAAGACTTGATCCGGTAAGAGGCGAGACTTCCTAAAATTCCTGTCCCCGATAATCTTGATTGCGGCAAGATTGTCAACCAGAAGAACGTTCAAGATCCTATGCCTCTTTCGTTTGTTAATGCTTACGCTCTCCTCTAACAGAACAACGCTTGTCCCTGCACTAATGCAACGCGAGAGCAGTGGGGAGGCGTTCGGTCATTGATAAATGCACCGATGACCCATCAAAATTTTAAAAAAATGCAATTTTAATATATTAGAGAATTGAATATTAGGAAAAACCTATAGATATTTTAATATTAGAAAAAAGCAGCTGAGAAATAGCCATGAATCAAAGGGAAGTACGTATAGGATTCGCCCATATTAAAGTATCAAATTGAGAATTCGCCGCTGTTCGAAGTGCCTAATGCGTAGTTATTTGCTATTATTTGTCTTCCAAAAACATATTTATTTCACATACAAGTATATTTTTTTATAATCTATATCATAACTATTTTTCAGATAACATTTTTGTTGTTTTATTACATTATGTTAGATTATTGGGGTCCCTGAGTTTTAATATTCTAATCCTTGTGATTAAAAGTAAGCCCCGCCTCTGGCCACAAACCCATGCCGCGATGTCTGACAGAGTGCGTTCCCATGTTTTGCGGTCCAACGATTGAATGACACAAAGCGTTTTTGTGTAACGAATAAAATAGTTTTCATTCTACAGTGCTAATCAACTTGCATACATTCTTGCGCTTCCAGAATAATTTTATTTACTATGTGAAGCACTGGTGGCATGTGCTCTCAAGCACAGGGATTCACAAACCCAACATAGGCGATCTTGAAACAGTATGGCTTCGTTTATCTAAAATATGTAATAAGCAACAGCAAAAATCTCATTTGAAAAATAATTATAATTATATAAACTATGAAGTGTGTAGTTATAATTGTAATAAATTATTTTATGAGATAAATTATCAGATCTTATACGTACCTTAAGTAATGTTCGTGTTACATGAAGCAGATTTATCACCAGCAGTTCTCCTTGTATTAAAAATCCTTTCATTCTTTTGTTGTCTCGAAAATAATGACAGTTTTTTCATTAAGCTCCTTAATTTAATATATCATTTGTTTTTCAAACAATGATTTGTAGTAATTTTATATCTGGTACGCGTCGGATTAGTACCTTCATTCTTAACATTATCCACCAAAGTTAATATTTAACAAAACCTTGATACTATTCATCTATCATAATTCAAGCTATTTACAGTCACAAATTCGGATGTATTTACGATGGACACCCGTTGCATTTCGATTCGCAAATTGACTTTCAAACAGGAATGAACTTTTTTATTGTTCTTGAAAGTTATGTGAGCACCAAAGAAAAAGTTACACAAATTCGCTTGTAGTGATTGATGGGCGTGTTACTGAACAGAATATACTCAGCTCTCACATTGTCACACGTTTCCAAGGGGCACACTGTACCGGATTGGTACGATTTTGGGGATTTCCTTAAAATTCTATCGCTGTGCTTTCACAGAGAGGTGGCTGAGGGTATCAACGGATGTCACTGCAGTGCCTCTGACCGGGAGCTCCTGGGATTTGAGTCCCGATGGTGGCAGGATTTTCAACACTAACTTGTCAGCTAGATCAGTTCTGTCGCTGTCTGGAGGAGAATTCTAGTGGCCGGTGGCTCTGATGGATAGTTTTCCGTGGTTTCTCCGATCAATACCAGGTGAATGCCAGAGCAGAACCCTACCAAACGGGCTACTGCCCGCGAGCGATCTGTCTTTCCTTTTACTTGTTCTGTCCTCACCCCTTACACACACACTTACGTGCATTGTACTGCCACACATACCGGGAGACCCGTCGGAAGCTTAGAGCTTGTGCTGGCTGGGGTGGTGCCTCACTGGTGGGAGATACCTATTAGGGGAAAACCCCGCTATCCGATGGTAGGAGACCAAAGCAGTTGACGCGCCCGGAAACACGAAAAAATCAATCAAACCGACGGTAGGTCGGCGTCGAATCTCACCATCCAGTGGAGTAAGATCACTGCCACGTTTCAAGCAAAAACCATGCACTACACTTACAGGAAAAACGACCATAGCAGTTGACGCGCCGGGAATCACTAACAATCAGTCATTTCACAAAGCAATGATTGTTTTAACGTTGAATATTCGGCTGCCTTCGTTCACCGTTTCACGTCGCTGGGGGTTTGTTCCGCCGAGGAATCTCCAAAGCTGCTGCGCGGGAGCAGGCTACGGTGCATTGGAAGATCACGGTGCGGCTCGTTGCGTTGTCAATCGAACAATTGATCACACTCCCTGCTGAAAAGCTCCACCTAGGGCAAAAAAATATTAGCACTTCGTTTCGGTGATATAAGAATTTTCCATTTTTTTACGGAATTTTATAGGGGTTTATTTATCCTCAGAAACCCTGGAGAACCCGCCACTGATGTGAAACAAATCTTGCTGGATTACGGAACTTTTCTCCGTAACAGAGCGTTGCAACTCTTCCTCGTAATTATTTTTCATAGTGCATCTGATCTTGCGATTTTTCCTAAAATAAAAAGGGTTCAGGGGTACTTTGTTGTAACTCAGTGTCTCCTTGCTTGCTCGCCGATGCAAATATTTTGGCTACAAATATATTGCCAATTTGGAAAAAATTCCATTGCTGTTAAGTTATTAATTACTGACAGTAACAATGAATGCTAGTAAAAAATATTTTGTAGCTTCATGTTACCGTACTTACAGAAAATATTACCGTCAGGTTTCAATCTTTAATGAGCCTTGCTATCTTTATTGAACATTTTATTATGGAAAAGTTAAAATGCAAATTGTACTTTTCTTTTCGATGGTAATATTGCAAAAGAATGTTTTGTGAAGTAACATTACATTTACCATAAAATGAATCAAATTGCTAATTAAGGTTGTGTAGTCTCAAGATGGCAACAGAGAAAAGAAGAACGTACAATTAAAAACAGCAGTTATAATGCATGGTTAGTAAGCCAGACATTAAGATTCCGTACCGCCTGATGTTTAGATATTGTTATCAAGATAGGTCAATGTGTTACAAAATACTACAGACCTTTCTAGGTAAATCAACCCTTATATACCTAGAACTTTTTGCTTACAAATATTTTAAATTTACATGACCTGATACTATTACGATTATAAACGTGTATGACAACAATATACAAGACATTAGTATTTCAATTGGTTAAAAATTTAGTGTTGTAAAAACGCAATACTGGGCAGCTACCAACACAGTTTACTTTTTATTTGATAAAGTGACTGCTGTAACTGTAAATAAACACGTGGCGTATTATAAAATATTTATTGTGGCGTAAGAAATAAGCAATGAACATTATTACATAATTCAAAACTTAAGTTATCATTAATAAACATACAGTGAACTTTGATATTCAAAAATCAAACCTGCAAATATTTGTTTAAAAATTATGGTTTCAATGTTTTTAATACTCTTCCTTCATTACATCATGTACAATTTTTTAAATCTTGGTAAAACTTATTCCTTTCCTCGTAGAATTAATTACAAATTTCCTAAAGACAAATTTCATCCTCCGTAGTTTTATTTTCTCTTATTTATTTTCTAATCTAATTATCTTTACAACATTTTTTAATTCTTAAATTTTGTCTTTATAATTCTTCTCAAAGAGGTTACTGTTAATGTCCATAACCACTGTCCAGTTATTATAAATTTCAAGCCTATGAAAGACATATTGTCGAACAGAAAGTAATACATTTAAAAAAAACTTGCAGTCCATTATTTTATTTTCAAATGAAAAACCAAAATCTTTTTTATAACAGTTATCTTGGCCTTTCGACCCGCGAAACACGTCGAAGTCTACTATATAATCTGTAATCTCAAATTACGTCACCAAATTTTATAAGCAAAGCTAATTGGTTTCCAGTTTATGTGTTGTTTCAGACCATTTCGTCCGCAGTCGAGTACCACTGTTTCGTTACAACAAGACTCTCTCTCCCAAATAGTATCCTCTAAAACTGAATTACAAAGTTAATTGAGATATGGCTTCACTTAAGAAATTTTGTCGGCCCTGGGTCGTCATATCATTCAGATGAACAGGACGCATAATTTTCTCGAATGTTTCTACGTAAGTTACGTTTTCACGTTGTATTGATAACGTTACGTTGTATTGATAACAGCTTCATTCCTGGTGCCCGGATTTTTTCCAGGACATTCTTCTTCGAGGCATCGGTACATATCCACTCAAAATCGATACCCTGATATACACTCGTATCTCATCAATAGAAAGTTGAAAACTTGATTTACTTTTTTGTACGGTACATCATATATAACACTCTGCCTTAATATAAATTCTAATGGATCATCAGCAAAAGATAGACTGAAGAGCTCTAGCAAAGTTTGAGAGTAATCAATAAACATTGGTCCGAACATCGTTTACTTATTGACATTTACTTTATTAATTTCGTTTTTATATGAAAGATTATTTCTTTCATTTTCTACTACCATATCCGTTAATTGGTTTTTTCTTACTTCATTTTAATTTTGTGGGCAATCTGATGTGCCGCTGTCTTGAAGACACACGGATATTTCTATACCTTTATTATCCTCTCTTCTCCTTCTATACGGTTAGATGTTTACCTGTCAAATTGTTGTATGTCCTATGAAGATCCTCTTGAGCTCTCTCATCTGTCTCTATCCTAAAGTCAGGAGAAGCAAACAATACGTCGAAGTATTCCGTATTTTCTTACACTTCCGTATTTTGTTCCAGAAGAGCCAAAGTTTCGTCAGTTGTAAGTTTCTTGAAAATGTTGCCACAGGTAAGAATGACATAGTAAATTCCGTGTTGCGTTTTTGACACCTTTATATTGTAAGACAAATAATTTCCGTACAATTGTAGATGTGAGCAACTAATAATATTCACGTGTTAAAATAGAGAATAATACACATAAATAATTGAAGTAATGAAAAATATTTCATTACAATAAGAAAATATTACATAATTCGCTTGGAGGGCGTCTCTTCCACTCCATCTTTAATGTCACGAATAATACAGTTAACCCTAAACGACACGCGAATAACGATCAACACACGTTACCAATTTGTTCTCCAAATGTTTAAATTCAAGCAATATCATGGTATGCATTGGCCCCCCCTAACAGAAATTCTTGAGAATTAAAAGTACACAATGCTGCACCCTATTGCGAAAACGCAACACTAAGTTTTGAGCATAAATGGTGAAAACGTATTTCCTGGAACTACGAGTTACATGTTTGCGACGGTGTGGGGTTGATACACGAATTGTGAATAAAAAAGTGGGGTTGAGATGTACACAAAAAGTGAAAAGCGAATTTAAAATGTTTAAACTGAAAAGAATGTTTTAATTATTTTTCACTACCATTCACGTTGTTTAAAAATCTGAAAAAATATATGTTAGATAATGTTATAAGACCCATTTTAGGAAAAAAAATTGAGACAGTAGTCCAACGTTATCACGTCGAAAATGAATTTTGAAAATTTATTTTTTTCTATAAGAATTTGGCATCAAAATTCGTTGACAAAAATACCTTTACATTAAACTATGTTTTTCCGTCTCTGCAATGTTTTTTCACCTTGATACACGCAATAGATGCTGAGAAATAAAAAAAACATGGAAAACACGTTTCTCGTTGTATCTCTGCCACAGATATCCCTAGGATGATGATTTTTTTTTGTGAATTTACGTCATTTCGTATTGTCTTTCATATGAGCATTGCGATTAACGATTTAATTTGGGGGCACTTTTCACCGCCTTATTTGGCTATACCCTTTCAAACACATTCAAGGACTCTTGGAACCATTTATCTAAGAAAACCCCAAATATCTAGTTCGAAAGATGGAAATTAATGAAGGCTAGTGAAACACACAAGAAAATCTCCAAAACTATGACTTTAAAAATATTCAAAGACTTCTCACGGAAAGATCAGGTTGTCATTTCAAGATTCAGAACGAATCATTCTAAATTAACTTACATCCTCCTAATAACTGAACAAAAACCTCCGAAATGTGACCATTGTAAAGTTCTAAATACAAAACACATTAGTTCACTGCCTCCTATACAAAAGCAGTAGGAAAAAACACCAATTGGAAGGCAGACATGATAACATTCTTAACTCGGCAGATTATTAGAAGACAATTATTGATTTAGTTAAGGACATCAGTATTTACAACATTTAGATAAACTTCTTATTATTCTTAAATTGTTTGTGTTGTATGTATTGTATAGAAGGTATTGTATTAATTGTGTAGTATCGTTCGTATTATATTCTCTTACAGGTTTTTTCGATAACGAATATTGTTCTAAATTTCACATTGTAATTGTAAAATGTATTTATCTATTTAGTCGATAATGACCTAATGTTAATTCGACGATTAAATATAAATAATAATAATAAAATTTGTTTCCATGATGAGATCTATTAGCAACACAGTTTCTTTATTCTGTGGATTCATTACTGCCTTCATATTTTCTCCGACCGAAGATCTGTGCTGGAAGATATCCTTATAATTTGCGATAAAACTTCTTTTATATTGGTAAGTGGA